>CAESWR010001293.1:93905-107168 GCA_903171835.1 Mullus surmuletus
TTTTTTTTTTTTGGGGAACGAAAGAACACGCCGTCACGTCAGCACACGCTATCTTGCCTTTTGAGCTGATAAAGCAGATGAAAAACAATGGACCTTTGTCACTCTAATGTAACTTTTGCCCGGCGTGAGGCTGCACTCACGGCCCGCAGGCCAAAGTGACGCACGTGTCAGACTCCTCACTGGCCAGCTTTAAAATCAGGGATGAGAGCCGAAAAATGTTTTTTTTAAAAAGGCACAAAACTTGCAGTGTTCAGCAAATGCATAAATCCACCCTCATGTAGGACTTTTTTTAATTATTTTTTTTTATTAAAGGACCTTGTGTGTTGAAATCCTTTGGTCCACTTCATGTTTACATTTCAAATGACATCAAATGCTTGTGAACATTGATTTGACTGCATCTTTTGCTCATGATGGTGTGTGATTTCTGTCAAGTGTTATAATGTCTAAATAATAATATACTGTAAATCTACTAACATATATTGCTGTACAAGTAACTTTATTTTAGATTTGTCTGGGTTTTTTTTTTTTGATCCCAGGGAGAGATGGAGACGGAGCTGTTCCCCTTGCTGGTTTGAAGTGAAGTTTGTTATTCTCGTGTTAAAAGTAACTGAATGTAGCATTTTTTCCGATCACAGCTGTTAACGGTGTGTTAGTCCAGAAAAAGCACAAGAGAAATTTCCAATGCTGCACATTTTTAAACTCGTCAACGCTGTCGCCGCCACATTGCTTTTCAGTAGACCTTTCAGCACAAGATTGATCATCGGCCAAACGAGACTTTTGTTCGCCATTAGAGCCCCGTTTTCTCCCTTTAACCTTCGATTGCATCTCACTAGGACTAATTCCTCCTTAACGTGCTCACTAATAATAAAGTATCTCTGTACGTTCACAAGCTCCAAATCGACCAAATCAAAGGAAAAGTCATTAACAGCCAAAGCGATACAAATCAACTCAAGAGGAATAAGTCATTTACAGTTTGCGTTAATTGAAAGGAATATTTTTGGATAAGACAAATGGTATTTGTTTTGCAGTACACTAGGTTGATGTAATGTTAAGATTAACTGGATGAAATAAAAGATGGTGAAATCTTCAGTTGTGTCTGATGATGAATCGATGGCTCCGGTGCGCCATCTTCAGGTCAAGACTGGGCACAGTGGTACATTACCAAAAAAAGCATTTTATTCCAAGGCACGTAATGTTCAGAAGAACAATGACAGCAAACATGGACTTGCTTGGTCTGAAAGCACTAAAATGTGAAGTTCTAAAGAACATCTTTACAAAGTAATGCACAAACAACAACTTGGCAGCACTACACTCCGCTTTAGAGCATGACGAATCAGGGGGGAGTGGCAGGACAGAATAATTGCTCTTCTCATCAACACGAAGAAAAATGAGATTTAGGACACTAATGCAAGCATGAGCTGGACTGTAGTGACGATCTCCTGAAATAACTTATCAGATAAAATATGCACAATAAATCCACAATGGCAAGATGTAGTTTGAGTGAGAATTTATCCAATATGATTTTTTTCCTCAGTAACATTTGGTGAAACTGCTGTTTCCTGCTCCACTGGCTATAAAGATGTTTCTTTGATCAAGTGCAATCACATGGAAAAAAAAAGCAAAGAAATACAGAGGTGCATCAATAATAATAATAATGATTCTTAAGAGGCAGAATTTTGTGAAACAGTAACGCAACTCGTCTGTTTTGATTCCTTAAACACGCACACGCGCCTTTACAATTTTGCTTCTTCATAAACCGCATCACGACAGCGCTTGTTTTTGCCACTTTTTTGCAAACAAAGTGATCCACGCACAAAACAACACCTGCCACGTAACAACTCCTGCTCAACAGTAAATCATGTTCACAGTCACAGAGAGATACTTGAGGATTTAGAAGCCTCGATTCACAGGCAGCTTTCTCCAGCTTTGAGTCATTGACCTTTTCTCTTTTCACACTTTGTGTGCATCACGTCCAAGGTAAACCTGCGCTCACCGCTATCTTTGGAATGTGTGGGGCTTTGCCAAGGTGGCATTTCAGTTGGCACTTGGGTAACATTGACATTTCCGACTCTTAAGCTTTCTGCACACATTCAGTCCGTGGCGAGTCCCAAAACACTGGGGTCAACTGAGATATTATGCCTTACCTTGTCATTAACGTGATTTTGACACATTTTGTGAATTTGAAAAAGGAAAGTGACATTTGGGAGCGACAACTTCATTGTTCACACAATAAAAATAAAGATAAATAAAGGTAATATAAATACTCTGGAATAGAATGACACAGTAGTGTTCTTATAATTGACAGACAAAAATAGTGAAAATATACTTTTGCAGAGTCAACATGGGGTGTCACTGTTTCACTGTCTTTGGATCGATGTTAAAGATTGTGCAGGCAGACGAGCACGGTGGCAGAGCTGATTACCGCTCTGCTTCCTGGACGTGAACATCCGCTTCAAGGCTTAAGATGCTGTGGACGCCCCGACGCACGCGGCGGATCAAAGTGCGTCGCGGCGGGTCTGAGAGGGAGCGCCTGAGGCCGGCGTCCACCAAAAGAGATAGTGAGATGCTCTGTGGATCCGCTGGTTGAGCTAAAATGGGGGGAGGAAAAAAACAGAAGCTTTCTTCAAGCCACCAGAGCGGCCCTCAGGGCACCTGTGGTGGAGGGAGGTCCCATTATCCCATTCAACCTCTTCAGCAGCCGTCGGCGGAGGGGGGTAGAGAGGAAGAAAAAATAAGCGGAGACGGAGCGCCGAGGACCGCCGCCTCAGCAGAACTCCTCCTCGCACGGCGCCTCCCCCACCAGCAGCGAGTGTTTGTCCGGCTCGCTGAGCACCAAGCTGTTGAGCGAGTGCTTGTCGGAGCGCAGGGAGTTGACCGACGCCCGGCTGTAGTTGACGATGCGGTCCAGCAGGCTGAGTTTCGGGGACGGGCGGCGCAGCTCGCCCATGCCGATGTGCACGCTGACATCGGAAAGGCTGCCCTGCCGCCGGGCGTTACTCAGCCGCGCCTCCAGCTTCTCCGCGCTGGGCTTCGTGTAACTAAAAGGACGAAAAAAGTACAGTCACGGGGCTGCAGGCGGATGTAGGCCTGTCACGATAACACACGATATTATTGGCAACATTATTTTTTAACTAATGTAATGATAATATGGCATAACACTGCAAGTACACTATTTAAAAAGCAATAAACTATTACTCAAGAGTATTTAACATTGTAATTGGAATGTCAATAACTTTTCTTTTGTGTGTGTACGCCAGCGGCGCCGCCTCCCTCCAATGACACACAGAGACTGGATCACTGACAAAGGGTTTCTGCAGGTATCAGCAAATCTAATTTAATGCCTGTTTATTGCCATTTTTGATGCCACTTAAAACTAATCTAATCCATGTCCAACCGCAGATAGTTTATGCCTTAGATAGTTTCTATAAACAAAACTGTAAGCATTTGGCTAATCTTGAATATTTGATCAAATACGCTGCAAAGTGCCGCCGACAGGCTTTAATCAGGTTCTGACTAGTTCCTCGTCCAACCACTTTTGAAACTTGTATTTTCCCATTTTTCCGACATGTGCTAATATTCCCTCCCTCTTTCACCACAGCATGAGCGCGCTCACAGCACGTCGCATTCCAAGCATCCGGTCTTGTGACTTTGTGGACTGACTGTAAACAATAGCCAATTAACAGGTTCCACCTGTCAATCATCACACTACACTTACGATCAAAATGATTTAATGTTTATAACAATGTTTTTTTCCATCACGTGTATTTCATTTTCTAATCCCTCTGGACATTGACTTTAATGCTTTTTAATGCCATTTAAGGCCTTCATTTTCGCAGAATCTATTTAATGATGTAATGATTGTGATTGTGACAGGCCGAGGCGAATGGAAAATAAATAGCTCATTACCATTTCAGCAGAAGAGAGGACAAAACCACGGAGACAGAGGACAACGCCATGGCGGCAGAGCCCATCCATGGCTGCAGCACTAAGCCGATGGGCATGAAAACACCTGAGCACACACAGTTCACATGACTAATGAGGGAAGAGAGCAAATATATATAAAAATAAAAACAATTCCTTTAATGCACAAACCTGCTGCAATCGGGATTCCAACCAGGTTATAGATGAGAGCAAAGACAAAGTTGATCCGGATGCGCTTGACGGTCTTTTTAGAGAGGTCAATGCTGCCCACCACATCCAGCAGGTCGTTCTGTGGACACACAGTACCAGAATGCCGGGACTATTCACATTTCATTCTTAAAAAATAAACAGTCAGATCAATCAGGAGCGTTACTCAAGAAAAGATGATGCTCTTATTTGTAAAAGTCAGTATATTTACAGTACATAATAAGGGTGTTTTACATACCTTCTCAGAACTGCAATCATTGTAATTATTGTATGAATCAAATCAAATCAAATCATCCAGTCTGGTTTAATAAGAGTCAATTCAGAGCTGGTCTGAAAAAGCAGAACCCAGTTCACGCTGGCGGACAGAGAAGTCTCACCCTTATCAGCACCACGTCTGCTGCCTCTATGGCCACGTCCGTGCCGGTTCCTATGGCGATGCCCACGTCAGCCATGGCCAGAGCGGGCGAGTCGTTGACGCCGTCGCCTACCATGGCCACCCTCTTCCCCGCCTGCTGCAGCTGCTCCACCTTGGCCACCTTGTGGGAGGGCAGCACCTCTGCAAACACCTTCCTGATCCCCACCTGGGAGGAGCAGCAGACAGGTGTGACTGTGTGTTTGTCCTTTAATCGGATAGTGCAGTACAAAGGGCTATGTTTGTGTTCTTTAAGGACTGTGGCTTAAAGATGATGAATGTATCTTGGCACTTTTATTTTCACTGCAGCTGATGTGCACCAGAGCTCGTATTAAATCCTCCCTAAAGACACACCTCTTCTCTCTGGCTTTTAATCAAGTTTAAGTGGACATCTGGCAACATTTCTCATCCAATTCCAATTTATTTTTTATACTATTTTATTTCATTTCATTTTATTTTATTGCACTGCATTTATGTAATTTAATACTCTTATTTTATCTTATCTATTTTAGTTTTTTCCATTTGTACTGTTTGAGATCCTTAGATCAACATAAATACATAAGAAATATTGAATCAACCTGGGTGGAAAATGCCAAGTTATTGATTTCTAGCAGGATCGCCCACCTGAGCAGCAATGGCACGAGCCGTCTTGCTGTTGTCTCCGGTCATCAGCACCACCTCCAGACCCATGTTGGTCAGCGTGTGGACGGCCAGCTCCGCCTCCGGTTTCACCGTGTCTGCGATGGCTATCATCGCACACAGCAGATCTGAGGCCAAAAAGAGTGTGTTTGGCATTTCGATCACACGTACACTGGAGCGAATCCGCCGGTGTTTGATGCGTTACTCACTGTCAACAGCGACCAGGACAGCGGTGCGTCCTCGCCGCTCGTGCTCCGTCATGGCTTCGTCGACGTCTGGCCGGACCTGCAGGCAGTTCCTCCTCATCCACTCTCTGTTGCCGATCAGGACGACGTAAGTGGCTGTCTGGACGAGGCCTGCACGCAGACACCGCAAGAGTTATAGCGATAACATTGGTGGGAAAAATGTGTAAGTGAAGGACGGATTAGGGCTGCGCAATATGCGATATAAGAGATGTATCGATATTTTTTTCTAAATGAGATATGGAATGAGACCATATCATTTATAGCCCTTTATAATAATAACATTTATTTGTAGAGTACTTATCAAAACAAGATTTTTACATACATAGATAGTACCATAACACACACCATAACACAATAGTATATTTGTTATAAAAGAGAAGAAAATCTGTAATTTGATTTTAATAAGCCATTCAGTTGTCAAATTAAACAAAAAAGATTGGCAGATATTTCACTTTTCTCATATTTATTTAAAAAATGACTGGTCTATTTATTTTAGGGGCTATTTTTGTTTAAGATATTATTTCAATATGCACCTTATATGGCGCTTTGTAATTTAGAAAAAATTACTCCAGGTATTTGTTATTTTTAAATCGTTATTTGAACAGCTGAGTTTGAACCAGGTGAAGAAACCTATGTATTTGTTTTTGGAACTGTTCATTGAAATAGCTGGTTTCAATCAAACTACTTGCGACATTTCATATTTGACTTTGACTGAACATTTAACTCACTTTGCAAAGAAAATATGGGGATATATATATCGCATACTGATATTCAGCCTAAATATATCGGGATATGAATTTTGGTCCATATCGCCCTGCTCTAGAATGTATGCGTTCGTACTCAGCGGCTGTGGGTCCATGATGAGCGGGTGGGAGCTGGAGGACATCCGGGTGTCGCTGATCTGGACCAGGACGCTGTTGCGCTGGTTGTTGTCCTCGCTGTCGCTGTCCGCCTGCTTCAGGAGAGTCTCGGTGTTGCTGACCTGACAGCGGACGCCGCACCCTGGCACCGCCTGGAAGTCTGTGCAGGTGCCAAGAGACTCGGTGCCAAGTTCCTGCAGGCAGATGTTAACAAGTGATTCATAGCTTCTTAGAGCCGCAGGTCGAACGGAGGACGTGCTGGCTGGCAGCCGCCAAACGGAAGGAATGGAGACCGACCTGCTTGCAGTATTTGGTGATAGCCGCTCCCAGAGGGTGTTCACTGTTGTTCTCGGCCGTGCCAACGATGGCCAGGAGTCGGGAGCGGGGCATCCTGTTGCCCTCCACGACGATCTTAAGCTGGATTACCTTTGGAGCGCCGTATGTGATGGTCCCGGTCTTATCGAACACCACCGACTGGACCTATGTGTTTGTCAGTAGTTGACATTGAGTGCTACAGCTTTCCCAATACAACTTTTTCACTGCCGACACCAATATCGCAGCCTTCAGTATTGGCCGATACCAATCCGATATCAGCACTAATCATACATACTTTTATGACTCATTTCGTGGTATGGAATGTTAGAAAAGGCTTGATCAAGTGATATTACTCAAACAGAGAACAATAGTCAGCAACAGTAGCTATGAGAAAAACAGACCCATCTATGATTAAACATTGGCTTACATACATTTTAACCTTAAACAGAAGAATATCCTACATGGAAGTGCTGGAGCCGAGTCTCGAATGGACTGCTTGTATCGGAGTGCTTATATCGGAGAATTTAAATGCAGGCAGACACAATCCGATACTATTTGTTTTGCTAATATTGGACCGATATCTGATATCAATATTGGATCGAGACATCCCTATCGATTGCCAATGATTTGGGACCATCACAATTCAACACACCTTATGCGCCATCTCCAGCGGCTCCCCTCCCTTTATCAGAATGCCGTTTTGAGCTCCGACCCCCGTGCCCACCATGACAGCAGTTGGGGTTGCCAGGCCGAGGGAGCAGGGGCAGGCGATGCACAACACCGTTATGGAGGCCTGGAAAGCGAAGCGGATCACAGCCTCGGACCTGGAAATGCTCTTGTCGTAACCCTGCAAGGAGCAAAGAGGGCTTTTGTCAGCGTATATTTCGGAGCATTTTAGCCTTAACTGGGAAAATTGTGAATACTGTGATGGAGCAGTGACAAATAGTCATGTTCGAATTACAATTACAAAAAAAAAAAAGACTGTGGATTTGGATTATCTCATTTGTAAATTGCACTGCAAAGATGACACACAACCTTATGTCATATATTGGAGCGGATATCGCTTCCTACAAGAAGGGTTTATGTAATACCCTGCTAATACCCGATGTTTAGATTTTTTCCTGTCTGAATGTGAATGAGTCAAAATGCTCCTGCTTTTTTTTTTAATTCTGTTGCTGCTGTGTAAAAGAAATCTAATCAACATATTTTTTTTTAAACTCACAGGAAAGTACTTTTCCACCAGAGCGAAGTCCACAAACCCAATTACGATCCAGGCAAGCAGAGTGAGGACGGATATGCCAACAATGAAGGGTACAAAGTAGCCACTGATCTTGTCTGCATACTGCTGGATGGGAGCCTGCAATACGAGAAGTCGGGGGTAAAAAGTATGTGGATGCTTGCGGAGGCGAGTGCACACGTTGGAAACTCTCAAAACCCTCCGTGTACCTTGGACGTCTGAGCCTCCTCCACCAGCTTGACGATCTGAGACAGCGTGGTGTCCATGCCGACATGCGTCGCACTGACCAGCAGGGAGCCGTTCTGGTTAATGGAGCCGGCGATCACAAAACTCCCGGTCTTCTTGGTCACCGGCATGGCCTCACCTGCGCTCACAAAGCAACCGCAGAGGGGATGAATGCGAGCACTCTGGCAGAACGGCACGGCTTAGAAGCAAGTTTGAATAGCAGAAATATATTTTTTCTTCTAGATTATGAACTGAGGTCATACAAGGATACTACATGTTGTGCAGTACTACGCAAAAAAATTTGCTGTAAAGACCCATTGGGATGATTTCTTGATGCAGAATCATGTATGTGTCGCTAGTGTTAAATCCCTGATAATCAATAATGACTACTTGGCTCAACACTCATTTGGACCAACCTGTGATGAGCGACTCGTCGGCCATGGAGTGGCCCTCTATGACTCGGCCATCGACCGGGAACTTTCCTCCAGGGACGACTTTCACCACATCGCCCCTCTGCACCAGCTCGACGTCCACCTGCTCCTCACTGTAACACAGTGAGCGTCAAAAATACTCAAATGGGCCTCGCAATGATGCGAAGGTGAATGTTAAAACACCAAAACACGCCGCTTCCCATTTTATGACTGCAGACAAAATGCAGCCTAGATTAACCCATAAGGGTTTCTGGGGACGTTTTTTGTCCACACCACTTTTTATTTTTAAGCCATTTTGACTGCAGAAAAAATAAGAAAGCCTCAAATTCAATGTTGCTGCTAATTATTGACCCATCTGAGGCTCTAATAATAATAATAATTATAACTAAATCCTCCTTGAATTCCATTTAATTTAAATAATTTGAGTTTTGAATTTATTTCAAAGTTATGTAAACAAACTGGCATTTAGAGTGTGAAAATCCGCCCAAATAATCAATATTTAAAATATATATTTAGGCTGCAGTTGATTAAAAGGATTGACACATTTAAAGCGGAAAATCTTTTTAATATATGTTATTTTTACAGCAGTTTTTAGGGAGGGGATGTTTTTCATCCTAAGGGACGATTGAGAAAGTCTTTTTTAAAGAGCTCTTTAAGTTTATGTTCTAAAGGATAAGAAAGCTTTCTCAAACATGTGCTTTCATATCTGAAAATCCTGCTTGTTTATACAGTCTTTGATGCGTCATGTCGCACTTACCTCGCGGCATTTGAAAGCGCAAACAGTGAGACACACCGTTATCTAAAACTAACCTGTGATGCGTAATCGGAGAACAACAAGTACCTGAGAATGGACTTGTCGCTGTTGATGGTCACCACCGTCGCCTCAGTAGCTTGCAGAGACATCAGCTTAGACAGAGCCTCGGATGTTTTGCTCTAGACAGAAAGAAAACGGGCGCAAAAAAACATTTTATCCTGCGTTTCGGCAATTAAACGTCACAGAGATCAATCGACGGCTGTCACCTTGGCTATCTGTTCCAACCAGCGCCCCAAGGAGATGAAGACGAAGAGCATCGGCGGGGTGTCAAAGAACGTGATGGGGTTGATTTTGGCCTTCTCCGCCATGGCCACGATCAGGACCACTAAGGAGTAGGTGAAGGCGATGGTGGTGGCCAGAACTATCAGCACGTCCATGTTGGCGGATCGGTGCTTCAAAGCTTTGTAGGCTTGAATGTAAAAGTAGCGACCTCCGATGAACTTTAATCAAAGAAAGGAAAAAGCATCCAGTGAAGCAAAAACACCTACAACGCATTTCAAGTTTCCTTCAACCCATCTGATTTACCTGCACAGGCACGCAGAAGAGGAAGGAGAGCAGATTCATGATGGAGAGGCCCGGGAGCAGTTGTCTCTCCAGGAACATGGTGGAGTGGTAGAGGTTGCGGTCCTCGGCGGTGGCGTTGTGTTTGTGGGAAACATTCATCTTGTGGTCCATGATGATCATGTACATCATCATGCCCATCACGGGCACGCAGAAGAACAAGCTCACCAGGAAAGACTTCCTCCACCTGTGCACACAGAGAATCCACAAATAATGGTTAAAAACAACAAAAGATAAAACATCGACATACATTTTGTGAAACAAAGAGCATAAGAGCATAAGAAACTACTAGTAAAGTCCATTAATGGGCAAAGAAGTAATAGATATTACTAAAGTCACAAGCCAGTACTGCTGTTTACATTCAAAACTGGCTGAAAAATTCTTTTGCTGATTGTTTATGGGTTAATGGTCAAGACAAAAAACATTTGTATTTTGTGAATGTGGATGTGAATGTTCGTGTAAACATTGATATTTATGACAATAATTCACCAAGGAGAGGGTTCATAGTACAGTTTGTTCAGACAATCTTTTTTTGACACCCAGCTCTCGTCATGAGACATTTTTAATGTTCCCGTGTCAGGATATTTATACCAGCTGCAGAACCTTCATTCTGAAATTCTCAGCACAAACTATTGCTTCTGTGTGTTCTTTTCCAGACACAGAGGCAGTAACATGCATATGAAAAGAAAATACCCCTTACTGTCGGATTTCCTTGCTATGGTCCAAGTGACTGGCAGTGCGGTCTCTCTTCACCAAAGTTGCTTCAAAACCCAGATTCTACAAAAGAAAATTGCTAGTTAAAAATCTCCATGAAACATAGAACACTGCAAAAAAAAGAATTAAAAAAATGAAATTTGTGAGGAGCCATCAGAATACCTCTATCAGTTTGATGATGTCGCGTGGCCCTATAATTTCAGAGTCGTACTTGACATGTGCTTTGTTGGTTGCTAAGGCAACGGAGGCATATATAATCCCCTTTTCTTTCATCAGGCTGGATTCAATTTTGTGAACACAAGAGGCACATGTCATCCCCCTGACCTGAGAGAAGGTGGAGAGGAGCAATTAAGGACAAAAATGGATAATGAAAGGATGCAGGAACTTGATTTGCTTGAGCTACTGAAGTGGAGCCGTTTATTTTGACCTCATAGTGTGAAATAAATCCTTAATCCGACTCACCACTAGTTCAAGATTTCCATCGGAACCTTCATAGTTCTCCATAACAGAGGCGGTGAAGCCCAACTCCTTCACACACTCTGCTATCTTCATGGGGTCGATGACCTCAGGGTTGTAACGCACCTCTGCCTTACTGGCCATTAGTGCCACCAGAACCGAGTAGATACCTGCACAAATTGTACCGTTTTTAGATCTACATTAGAAGGAAGAAATTTAAATTAAAAAAAAAAAGTGAGAAATGTGATGCACAGACCATGTTCGTTTTTGAGGTTTCGCTCGATGTTTGCCACGCAGGACGCGCAGGTCATGCCTCCGATCTGGATGAAGCACTTGGAGTGTGTGTCGCCGTTGCGTCCCTGAGGAGTTTCCTTGATGAAGTCGCTCTCAATCTCCTTATCTTTCACAGGTGCCAAACTGGAAGACTTTGAGAGGCTGGGATCCGACGTAGGCAGCAGAGAATTGGTCTCTGTGGACAACAAATCACAGTTATCCTATTAACACCGTTTATTTGTTGCTGTTAAATGACCCTAGTTCAATAAAAGCTAAGCTGTTTGTCGACCATCGCATCTATGCTCTCACCGGGGAGGAAGGCGTCAAAGCCCATGTCCTCTATGGCCTCCCTTAGCTCCTCTGGAGTGGTGAGGAGGGGATCGTACTCAAAGATCCCCTGGTGTTCTGACAAAGAGACCCGGGCTGCCGTCACACCCTTCCTCTGCGAGATCATGCCTTCGATGGACTGGACGCAGGAATTGCAGGTCATGCCCTCTATGTGAATATGCACTTGAGATCCGAGCGGCTGGTTGAAGCAAGGCTGCGTGGCGGCGGTTTTGGCCTGGGTTGCTGCAAAAGGGCGAGGGGATGGGAGGGCCGGGACGGGCGAGGTGGGGGCAGCGGGGTCCCAGGGTTGGGTCTTGAAGTTTCCAGGCGGCAGGTCCTCGATGGCTCGCTGCAGCTGAGGCACGGTGATCGTCAGCGGGTCGTAGCAGATGGAGGCCTTCTCCTTCTCCAGGGAGACCTCCACCGAGGACACGCCAGGCAGCGCGGAGATGTTGTCCTGAATGTTGACCACGCAGGAGCGGCAGTGCATGCCCTTCACCCCAAGCACGGCCAGAGCCGTGTCGATGAAGATTTCCGTCTCCTCCGAGGTCTCTGACGGCGAGGAAACGGTCGGCTTTTGGGAATCCACCAAGCGTTCCATTTCACTGGGCGACAGTTGCAGAGGGCGGGGCTTGGACTTGACAGAAGCCTTGAATCCCGCCAAAGCAATCTGATCAATGATGGTCTGGACTGTGATGAGGTAAGGCAGATACACAATAGCAGCTTCCTGAGACTCAAGGACAACTGCACAAAAAACACACAAAAAAGACAAATGTTAAAATGACAAAATTAATTTTGGAAGATTTCAATGCTGCTAAAGAACTGAAGAGTGTTTCTTATATTTATCGGGAATATGTAGCATGGAGTTTGAATGCTTTGGGAATACATGACTATTTGGAAAGCCTGTCGAGGACATGACTCAACTGTCAACCAGGTCACGCACAATAAAGTCTCCCCGCTCCTCTTCACTTAGCAAAGACAATCCAATCTGTCTGCACGTCAGTCCTTGCATCAATGGCAGTGAAAGGATTTTATGAGTCACGGTCAAATCCCACGAGCAGTCCATCTGCGGCAGCCGACCACAAAGGTTCCACAACGAACGACCAATATTGGCATTTTTGTGTTCAGTGAATAACAAAGTCATGAATTATCCTCATAATTGGGCTTCTTGTCTCCAGCTGTTCTCTCTCTACTCTCTCCCTAAACCAAACTGGTGAAGGCAGATGGCCCCGCCCACCCGGAGCTGCGGTTCTGCTCTGAGGTTTCTTCTGTTAAATGGAGTGTGTCCTCACCCCTGTCACCAAGTGCTTGCTCTTAGGAGATTTGCTGCGTCCCTGTAACTGTGCAAATGTTTAAGTTCTGCTCAATGTCTAAATACGTGGGGAGATAACTTGCTTATGAATTGGTGTCATATCAATATTATTGACCTGAACTGAATTTAATTGCTTTTCACAGCAAAACCCCATCGCAGACACATTGAAAACACACTGCAGGAGGCAGTGTCATAGTGACTGGCCAATCATGCAAGTCATTTTGCGGTTTGAATGTTCTAGTTAACAAATGATGACTGGTGTAATGTTAGTACTAAAATATAACGTGATGTAATTTCCTGTAGTTATCACACAC
>CAESWR010001294.1:229919-244210 GCA_903171835.1 Mullus surmuletus
AAACATGGGGAAGCAAATTAGATGTCATTTTCATTTTAAAAAATTTTCAATCACAGCATCTTTATTCAATATCTCGGTGGTGTTTTGATGGATCCTCCCAATAAATAATTCAGTGTAATTGAATTACAGACTAATGTGTAAATAAAAGTATACTTTTTAACTATAATAATAACTAACATCACATCAGAATTTAAGAAAGAAAAATAGAAAGAAAAACAGACTCCTCCCCCTTCTCTTCCTCTGTATTCCGCCGCTTATCCGTTTCAATTGGCCTGAGATTAGACGAGCCAATTATCTCCTCCCTCCTGGTGCCCAAGGTTGCCTGCACCGTAATCCCAGATTACAGGCGGCAAGTGAACACATCACAGCGACGGAGGAGTGAGTTTACATTTACATTTGAGTTTGAAGTGTGAATTTACATTTTTTGGGGAAATGGTTTTTAATCCCCTTATATGTCACATTTTCTTTTTATCTGATAATCCAACTTTTTCCCGGACCACAAAAGGTCACATTTTTGCTCTCCAATCGTACGTTTCTGACATCTCACATCACAGTGGATCCATCGATTGCAGAAGATGAATATTTGAGTCCCATCAATCCCCCAATAATCCCTCAGCCAGTTCACCCACTCAGACTTTGACTGGGATTAGGCAGCTATAAATATGAAATGCGTGATGTGTCTGCCAGTGTGGACGAGGTCCTCTCCGTCCCGCCTCATCATCGACCACCTGCCGTCCACCTGCGAGGCGTTCAGGGTCGGACGATGAGCTGCGGCGGCTTAGACTGAGCTGGGAAAGTGGATTCTGAGGCCAGAGGAGCGAGACGAGGACGAGGACGAGGACGAGTGGTGGGACGTCCTCAGTGTGAGGTCAGGGAAGCAGCAGCTGCTGCTCTCAACACTCACTCCAACAACTAGTGTGGGTACCTTGAAGCTCGGGATGGAGGTGTCGGCCATCGGGGCGTGGGCGGGGCTTAGGGGGGTCCTGAAAGTAACGTCAACAGCAGCTCTGATGTTCTCCTCTGATACACACTGCAGAGACAAAGGGGTTCTTTGCTGAGAATTTCCTGCTAAATAACCTTCAGATGGAAAAATAACATCAGCACCAGCATGTGAGGCTAAAACAACACACACACACACACACACACACACACACAATCCATCGGTAAGACAAACCTGAGGAGCGACAGAGACGTCTGAAGGAACCGTCTGGCTGAGATGGAAGTCAAAGCAGCTGTGAACCTTCAGCTAAACCTCTTATCGGCTGCAGGCGCTCAAAGCAGCCGCGCCGGGCAAAGGCGAGGCCTCGGGACTGGCACACACACACACACACACTCACACGCACACGCACACTCACACACACACACACACACACACACACGACCAGTTTGAATCATCACATTCAATCACTGCTTAGTTTTTGAGTTCGGAGCTGCCGGGTGATTGTTCGATCAGAGCTCTCCAGGCCTCGTCACGAACTGTGTGTTTATTTTATAACTGTGTTTCTCATCAGAGTCTCCGTTAGAATTGACTCAAAAAGGACCAATCAGGAGCTTTGATGCCTCGTCGTCATCAGAGTTCCTCTCTGTGGTGAAGACGATCCGCCCATCAAAGGAGTATCAAAGTCATTGATCTTTGTTCTCCAGCATCTGATTTCTTCTCTCCAGTCGGAGTTGGTTGAAAGTGAACCGCTGACGCACAGAAAGGAAAGTCTGCGGCTTTAAAATCACTCGGAAATCTTTTTTTTGTTGGTTTTTTTCAAACCTACTGCAGGAAAATCTGGTGTTGGAGAATCAGAACAGATGGAAACGTTCTGCCGAGCAGTCGTACGCACAATAAGCAAAACTCACAAATCTGCACGAGAAAAGAATACATGAATCCTTATTGATTATTGTAACAGATGCACGTCTCATTAAATTCAATATTTTTATATTTTGAAACTGTTTTACGTGTCTGTATTTTTCCTGCAGTGTATCCATCATACGGACCTGCTGTTTGTCTGCATCCTGAACACAGTCAGCTGGCAGGATTCATTATTTAAATTAATGTTTCAATCTGAAGGACATTCAAATATTTAAATTATTATTTTAAGGATTTTTTTTAAAAACCTGTTTGCCGGTCAATAATTATTTCACTCTTAATGCTTTGAAAGAAGTGTGTGTGTGTCAGCCAATCAATCAACCACAGACTGTCATTCTGCCTGGATTTCAGTTCCACAAACGTGCCTTTAATGTCTGCTCACCGGCCTGTTTGTGTGGGTGTCGAGCCCTCTGGTCGCCACAAGGTGGTGCTGTTTGCTCACTTTGAGTATTGAATCATCTCATACTTTTTATACTGTTCTTTGTCCTGCGTTATTTGTGGGGAAATTAATTGCACTAAAGTTCCGTCTTGGAGAAAATGTCCATTCAAGCAACGGGAGTTAACGACAAAAAGCCCTTAAAACTGGGAATTAAATCAGTGTGAGAGTTCAACGTCACACACACACGATACACGCAGACGTCTTCTTCACTTTTAAAATACTTGTGTTTACTTTTGTTCATATTCTAAGAGCTTTAAAGGGGTTTTTTCATGATTCAATTTGACAGGACGAGTCCAAACTCGTGATGGCGTGATGATGAACCTGCAGCTCCACCACAAACAGGAACCAATCGGTGCTCAACACCGCCATCTAGTGGCGGAGGCACCGCTGCCCACCGACAGGTGAGTTCCTGCTCCAGGATGAGAGCAGCCTTCAGTCTCAGTGACGCCTCCTTTGCCTTTGATGTTCTTTTGTGTGTGTGTGTGTGTGTGTGTGTGTGTACACGAAGAAAACAAGTGATGGGTGCAGAAGCCAGAGTGTGTGATGATGAAGATTCCACAGCATAGATTTCCACACTGGACACCATTGAAGTCACTGTACAGCTTTGCAGCATTTACTTTAATTGCATCTATCAAAAAAGTGCGCCGACGTGTACATTCAGTCTTTGAAGAAAAAATATGGACTGCACATACAAATATTTGCACAAAATATTCTTTTCACAGCTCTGACATTTCATGGAACAAAGATATTGTACAACAGTGCCAAGAATCTGATAGTAGAGACTGACTGCACTGCCTCCAAGGTGCAAATTATGTATAAAAACACAAATAAATGCAGTTTAAAGGGCATTTTTCCTTTTATAACACTCCTCATTAGGGCTCCGTCGTCATGCTGAGGTTGGTACAAAGGCTGCTGTGGGAAGTTTTCTGGGTGTGTGTGTGTTGTAACATCTTACTTGGTAACTGTAACAGTTGTTTACGTGTCTGTGTTTCCCATGTGTGTGTGTGTGTGTGTGTGTGATTAATGTTCAGGCTCATAGTACCTCTTCTTCATGGCTCGGTACTTCCTGAGGAAATAAAGAGCCTCCAGCTCCTTGATGACAAACTCTCCTCGAGCCACCAGCTTCTTGATCTCCTCGGGTTCCGTCACGTCTTTGTTCTTCATGAAGGCTGACTTGAGGCGCTGTCTGAAGTAGGCGGCGCCCTGAGGGTACTCGCGGCCGAGGTACAGCAGCTGTGGGGGGCCGGAAAACAACATATTCACTATATTTACACATATAACCTATCTTTATCTGTTGATTCACTGTGTTCTGTTTTCTCTTTTTTGTCTGTGAGGCGACGATGGGTGCTTTGGAAGGTGCCAATAAATACAATGTATTATGATTATTATTATTATTGTTGTTAGAAGAAGAAGAAGAAGAACACGTTTCATGATGAAGGTGCACCAGGACTGGAGGCTGAAGATCACTCACAACCTTACTCACATTCTTGTAGAGCCTGATCACCTCACCTCTGAAAGGGTTGGCCATCAGAGAGGAGTAACGGCAATTCTGCAAGAAATAAAGGCGGGTCAATTACGGCCACGGCCAGAGGACGCGCAGCACACACGGGAGGAGGAAGAGGAGGAGGAGGAAGAGGACGTCTGCTAGCTTCCCAGCATTAGCTCCGGCTGAAGTCCAGCTTCAGGCGGGGACTGAAGATACTGTTTTCAGTTACATCTCGTGAAAAGTAACGAGGATCAGTGCGCGTTACATTACTTTGACCTTTACCTCGTGGATCTGCTCCGTCTCTCTTTGTCCTTCCTCGCCTTCAGCTCACTGTTACACCTCCGTCAACTGTCTGCCGTAAATCGTTTGTTGTGTCGCAAATAACAACAGAGCGCCGAGCGGTGGGGGCAGTTTGCCGCGGCGCTTTTCTGACAGAAGGTGTTGGTGAGCGTTCAAGCTGTGCAGAAATCATCCTCATTCGGCTTCTTTTACACGATTATCTTCACTACTATTTCGGAAGGGCCGAATTTCGTGTATCTACTTTGCACAGGTTTGCTTTCGTCATCAGGTCAAAACGACCTTCCTCTGGTTCGCTGGACGGGGTTTCTGGAAAAACAAAAACTGAAGCGAACTTCACCCATGTACAACTACATGGTTTTACCTCTGCGTTTCTGCGGCTGTTCGGACGCTGGGCAGTTTTTAAATGGTTGATTTCATCCTAAACCCCATCAAAGTTGGTGTCTTTGAGCAATTATGGTGATCAACTAAAATTGTTGTGTTTTATTGTGAGAGGACAGCGAGCTCAGAGCTCAGAGCTCAGAGGTCAGGAGGTGAGCAAACTCCGACCTCTGCTGGAGGAAAATCATACTGCAGCGACCAAACAGACAAGTGATGCCAAACCAAGGTGTGTTTAATACACATATTTAATCCAATGGTCAGTTTCAGTGGCACAACAATGCCATTTTTACCTGGAATATCTTTAAATACATGATATAACAGCTAATAAATCATATTTATTTCTTATTTTCTGTTATTCATAAGTCCTTCTTTCAATTTATTCATCTTCTTCTGCGTGTGTATGCTGCTGGAACACTGTCTTTTCCCCACCGTGGGATAATAAAGACTAAAAAAATCTATAGGGGAATCATTGAAGCTGCATTGATCACCAAATCACAGGCTTCCTTTGTCAGATAATCACCGCCATCGCTGCTCGTGTCCATCAGCGGTACGTTTGATGTGATGACACTCCAGAGCAGAGGGAAGTATCATCCTGAGAGGCGACCCCGAGGTCACAGCTGTGATGGAGCCCCTCAGCTCCGTCCTCCACCGCCGAGTGGCGTCAAACACACCTCGTTGTGACCACTAAGGGACGGCAGGCGGTGAACCAGCAGCAGCCTGATGTAAGTTACAGCTGGCACCAAAGCAAGCAGATTCTTGAGCATTTGAAATGCAAAACAATTCGCAGGCATTTTCCTCATCAGCATAACCACAAAGCCGTCTCCGGCGGAATTAAGAGCGTCTGGCACGGAGGTGGATTCCAGCAATTACAGCTCGGGTCGGAGGGACCTGCCAGGAGCTGGAGAGCTGCTGCACGTCTCTTCACAGGCATTCCCAGGCCCCGCCAGGCCCCGCCAGGCCCCGCCAGGCCGCAGGGGACCTTCATCGGCTCTCACACCTGATAAACGTCGGCCGTTTACATGCGTTTATCGTTTCTGGGGGGATTACTGAACACTAAACTGCCCTCCATCACACTCGCAGCCTCACAAACAGCTTCTGACTCCTGAGTGATGCTGAGGGAGTTCAGCACGGTTAGTAAACAAGGCGAGGCTCCGCCCACTGTGGATTCAGTTGTTGCCGAGACGAGGTGAGAAAACTCCCCTGTTTAAACAGACACGTGTCTGACCCGCCACTCAGCCGGTCATCCCTTTCGATTGGCCGGGATTAGACGGGTCGGTTACCTCCTCCCTCCCGGTGCACAGGTTTGTTTGCAGCATAATCCCAGATTATAAACGGCAGGTGAGCACAGCACAGCGCGGTGTGTTCAGGTTACATCTTAGACATCCTATCAGAGCCATTTGGGGGTTTCTCCCCCTCGTATATATTACTTATTTCACTTGATTAATCCATGTATTTGAATAAGAGTATTTGGATAAATATGAATTTGTTATGTATCTTTGGCTGTGAGGAGTCGAGACAGGTTTGTGACGTCTCGTTTCTCATCCAATCTAACTGTGCAAACCACAACAACTCTTTGCATTTTTTAAATTATGGCTTCATTGTTTAAAAATTATTATTTTTCTTTTAATTTCATTTATATATTTTGTTTTTATTTACTAATACTATTATT
Organism: Mullus surmuletus; assembly: GCA_903171835.1. Taxonomy (NCBI): domain Eukaryota; kingdom Metazoa; phylum Chordata; class Actinopteri; order Syngnathiformes; family Mullidae; genus Mullus; species Mullus surmuletus. The sequence continues at coordinate 236,050 of CAESWR010001294.1, forward strand.
TCTAATCTTCCTTCAAATAAATAAATAAATAAAATACAATAATTTCCTTCAATGGAGAAGGAGGAGTTGGAGTGTGTGTGTGTGTGTGTGTGTGTGTGTTCACTCCCGTCCCACCTAATCTCCACCTGAGCCTGCTGTCTCCCTCGCAGACATTCAGGGTCAGAAAACAAGCAAAGCTGCACGACTTAGCGTGAGCTGGGAAAGTGGATTCTGCTGAGCAGGAGACGACACCCGGCACGTCCTTCAAGCCGCCGCCGCCGCCGCCAGAATGGCGAGGAAACCGTTGTGCTCGGAGGGAGGATGAGGAACACCTGACAGAAGGCCTCCGTTGCTTGTCAGTGTGAGGAGGCTGCTGCTCTGGAGGACTTCCTGTGCTGCTCTGAGTGACATGAGGACAAGGAGCACGGGAGGAATATCTTCTGTCTGGAGCGACCGGGGGGGTTTCTGAGCGTCGGGGGGGCGGGGGAATCACCAAGATGCTGCAGCGGGAGCAGCAGCTGAGGGTAGGTGCCGCCGGGCCTCCGGTCAACAGGAGGGTTTGAGTCACTGCGAGAATGCAGAGATGGTCACAGGTGGAGGAGGAACCCCGGAGTGTGTATAGATTAATAACATTGTCTATTAGATTGTGATTTGGCACAAAGGTCAGTGAGCAGAGCAGACTCCACCTCCATCCACAGAGTCTGGGATTCATTCTTATTTTATACTACTTGATTTCTACTTTACGTTTGTGCAAAAGTCAAAACAAAAACAACGTTCACTTCAAAATAAAAGTCTGCATCTTTAAAATCAGTCACAAAAAAATGCATAAAAGAACAAACAATAAAGTAAAACACAGAGCAAAATAAAGACCCGGACCAAAGGAAGTACACGAACCATAAGAAATACACAGACATTAAAAATAAAATAAACAAGATGCAAAAAACAGATAAAAATGTGACAATCATAAAGAAAAGGCAGTTTTAAACAGATGGCTTTGAGTCTGAAATGAAAAAGTGAAAGGAAGTTGATATTTCTCAGGTATTTCTCGAGGTCGGGTGGCTCAAAAAATACATCCATGTTGATGTTTGAGTTTTACTTTAGTTTTAATGCTCCTGTTTTTCTATTGATAGAATCTCAGATGACAAACTCAACACATCTAAAAGTCAGAGCCGATGAACGTGTCTGTAGGTGTCGTGTCCTCAGGCGGCCACTGGGTGGTGCTGCTGTCCCACCCGCAGCCTCCTCACCGCCCACAGCGCGGATTGTTTTTATTTTTTTTATCATTTTTTAACCCTTTCCTGTCTCGCGCGCTGTGCATCGCTCTACCTCGTGCGCGTGCCCGCCGCGCGCCTCCCCGCGCACTTGGACAAACATTTCGGTCGCGGATCGTTTGAGCCGCCGCAGCCCCGCGGAGGAACCCGGGACACGCGGAGGACCGTCGGCCGAGACGTGACGTGACGTGCGGCTTTAAGGCAGGTGCGTGGAGGAGCGTGGAGGAGCGTGCGTGGAGGGTCTGAGTGGGAGTCACAGAGGCTGTCAACCCGTTTTTAAATGATTATCTGACCTTTTGTCAGAGCTTTGCGTGTTTGTGCGGAGTGAAGTCACCGGGAGACGCTTCTTTCTTCTCCTGACGTCACTAATTAATTAATTGACGTCCGTCTGAGGACAAACTTTCTCAATTAATTGGCTCCTTCTTCCACCTGCAGCCTGAAGCGGCGGCGCTTTCCACCGGAAACATTGTGAGTGAGTGTGTGTGTGTGTGTGTAACATGTTTGTTTCTGTGTCGGTTTGTGAGTGAATTGAGGGTTATTTTTTGTCAATTTGACCCTGAATTATCTTCTCAGAAACAACGAAAACCTCAGGAAGGGAAAATCATTTCAAATCTCATTGTTTTTATGTCATCATTCGAATGAATGAATGAATGAATCATGAATTTGATGGTTTCTGTACTCTTCTGCGACAGTAATCAGAGTAAAACTGATGATCGTATTGAGCAAATAAGAATCAAAGTGATGATTGTGTGGCTGAGCTTCACTCTGTGGCTCCAAAGCTCGAGGAGAAACGGTTTAACAGCAACCATTTCCTCCGTTTGTCCCTGAATTATTCTCTCAAACACGAGCAAAACTTCAGGGAGGCAAAATAATTCCACGGCTTTGTTCCAGTGTCAGCATCTGAGTATTTAGTGGTTTCTGTCCTCCTCTGAGACGTTGATCAGAATGATCATAGTGAACAAATCAGAACCAAAGTGAGGAATCGAGCTTCACTTTCTGCCTTCAAAGACGGCGAAGAAACGATTTAACAGTTTTTTTTCCTCCTTTTGCCCCTGAATTCTTTCCTCAAACACACAATCAGAACAATCAGGGAGGCAAAGTCATTTTACCGCTTTGTTTTTGGGTCATGATGTGTGTATTTAGTGGTTCCTCTCCTCCTCTGAGACTGTGATCTGGATCATCTTGAGCACATAAGAATCAAAGTGAGGAATCCTGCCGAGCTTCACATTCTGCCTTCAGAGACGTGGAAGTGGGAGACGAGGAGCTGCTCCGGTGCATCGCTGGTCGCCTCCTGGGAGAATAAAGAGGGCGTTTTCTCTGCTTCCTCCCCAGATCTCACCCTCCTCTCCCGCCACCTCGCCAGTGTGTAGCTTCCACCATCACCTTCATCATCAGGAGCAGCAGCAGCAGCAGCAGCATGGACTTTTACACGCCGCAGACGCCGCGCCGCCACAACCCCGTGGACAGCATCTGCCGCAAGCTGCAGACCATCCAGTGGCGCGGTGAGCGGGAGCCCAACTCGCCCTTCCAGATCCCCAAGCTGTCGTCCAGCAGCTACGACAGCCCGCAGCGCGCCCTGCGCCCCCACCTGGACGCCGTGCTGCGGCGGGGCGGCCTGAGCAGGGAGCCGGCCGACAGGGGGAGGGGCGCCGCCAGTGGCCCCGCCCACTCCCCCAGGGCCGCCATGGGCCCCTCGGCCCCGCGCGCCGCCCCGCTCTCCCCGGCATGCGCCCCCCCCACGCCTGCCACCGTCACCTACACCATCAGCAGCACGCTGGGCGAGCGGCGCGGCGCCGATGGCAGCGACCTGAAGCACGCCAAGTCGTGGAACCGCTACTGCTCCACGCCAATGCGCCACCCCAAAGACTCGCCCTACTTCACCTTCACGCGGGGGCCGCAGCCGCCGCCGCCACCGGCGCCGCCGGCCGAGAGCGAGAGGCCCAGCTTCCTGTCGCGCACCTTCACGCCCAGCAACGCCACGCAGGCCTACAACCTCAACTTCAGCACGGCGGAGACGGGCGGCGCCGAGGCCGAGCTGCCGTTCCCGGCGCTCATCGTCAAGAGGCTGTCGCTGGGGGACGGAGGTAGGCGGAGCATCGGCTGAGGCCACGCCCCCTTTGTCCGTTACTGGAGGGAGGTTGTTCGGTCGGGGCGTCCTGATACCACCTTTTCACTTCCAATGCGATACTGATATTGCAGCCTTCAGTATCGGCCAAAGCTGGGCATCATTTAAAACATTTTGATACCAGTACCCTTAAATCGATACCAGTACAGATACCAGTACTCTTAAAACGATACCAGTACCCTTAAAACGATACCAGTACAGATACCAGTACCCTTAAAACGATACCAGTACAGATACCAGTACCCTTAAAACGATACCAGTACCCTTAAAACGATACCAGTACCGATGAGTACTTCATTTGATACTTTGTGTTACTTCATTCAATGTCAATCATGGTTGTGCAAATGTCTCCACTCCTCATCTTTTTACATAAATACATTTTGAAAGAGCTGAAATTCCGCCGGCTGTGATTGGCTGCCAGTAAAACCATAGAAACAGTCTCTGGGTACAAAAACAGATTGCAGGTATGGTTTGACAGGCGCAGATACTACTTGGTACTGGGTTGTTTCGGTTGATACCTGAAAGGTATTGAGTACCGATACTCAGCCCTAATACCGATATTTCAGCCTTGAGTATTGGCCAATACCGATATCAATCTGATCAGATATCAGCAGGAATCACATGATTTTATGACTTATTAAAAGGCTCGGTCAAGTGATGTCACTCAAACAGAACAATAGGATTGGACGAGTCGTATCGAAGTGCTTCTGTCGGAGATTTCATATCGATATCATCCGACACTTTTTTTTTTGCTGATATTGGGCCGATATTCTTTGGGTTGTTTTTGAGAGGGGGAGAGAGAGAGGGAGGGAGGGAGAGGGGGGGGGAGAGAGAGAGAAGCCTGACAACTTGAGGTTAAAAAATGAAGAACTTGTCAAGTTTTGCCCCCAAACTAGAATTTTCACATCATTTTGTTGTGATGAAGACGGATCGTTGTTATGCAGCTGTGGTTGTTTCTCTGCCTGAGGAAAATTGCATCATGTGCGTCTCTCGTGTGTGTGTGTGTGTGTGTGTGTGTCAGGAAGCCCCCTGGCCGGCGAAAACAAGAAGGAGAACATGGCAGAGATCAGCCTGATCTGTGAGGAGAACCTGCTGGACACCATCTTCCACGCCTGCGACACCCAGCGCCGAGGTACGACCGCAGACGCCCTCAGACAGGCCGCGCGGCCGCCGTAACCGTGGCAACACAGACCGCCTAACCTTCGGGAAGTAGTCGCCGCAGTCCCAACCATGACAACGCTGCAGATTTGAACCAGCCCCGAGAAGTGTCGGCGCAGGATCGAACTAACCTTTAATTGATGAAGCGACCGACTGATTAATTGATGAAACCGTGTTTTTGTCGCCATAGCAACCGTGCCGTCAGACCCCCATTAGTCGCAGTGTTTCAGCAGACTTTACAAAAGTGCTCGTCTTAACCCAAAGCAGGACATGACCATGTGTTTTTCCAGGCTGCAAAATTGAACCGTCTGTAATTGTGACTTTTGGACGGCAGGTTTACCGCTCAATTCTCTTTTTTTCATGTTAAGCGGTAGGTCTCGTTTTTGGTTTTTTTCCTATTCTGTCCTCCAATCCTTGATAACCCTTGAATATTGTTCATATTGTGTAGAGTTAATTTAATCGTCTTCTGCTATTATGATGTATAATTTCTCTTGTTTGTATTGATACAAGCTCCTCAATAGTGATTAATAGTGGGGGAAAAATCTCATGAATATAAATGCAGTCTTTCAAATAAGTAGAAGTTACTCTTTTTCATAGATGGTATTGGAAATAAACCTGTTAAATAATACAAAATGATTCCGTTTAAATCCGTAAGTAGTGCCGAAACAATGCAGTACCAAGTAGTATCGAAACTGCGCCGTTTAAATCCGTAAGTAGTGCCGAAACAATGCAGTACCAAGTAGTATCGAAACTGCGCCTGTCAAACGACACCTGTTTTGTATCCAGATCTAGAAAAAAAAAGGTATATATTTCCATGGTTTTACTGGCAGCCAATCACTGCGAGCGTATTTTGAGCACTTTCAAAATGTTTTTGTGTAAAAATCTTTTGAATGGGGACGAGTGGAGACATTTGCTCAACCATGATCAACACTGAGCGAAGTAACAAAGTATCAAATGAAGTACTCAACTCGTTTTAAGGGTACTGGTATCCAAGATTTTTCAACGATACGCAGCCCTAATTTACATACATCTCGTCACAGCATTATCTTACAATAAAAGAACGTACATATATATCTTATCTGATGGTGAGTGAGCAGTAATGACGGGTGGAAGCAGTGATTCACGCTGTGGCTTCAGCTTCAGCTTCAGTCCTCAACCCACAGTCTCAGACATCCTGTTCGCCTCGGCGTCCGGGGGCGTTGAGGTGCAGAAGGATGCAGAAAACCCATTGTATAAGGAGACGAGATGATCAGGGAGGACAGTCGGATCGTAACAAACCCTTTTCTGTCTGTATTTATTCCTTTTATTTAGTTATTGTATTTCATTCTGTATTTTATTTATTTGTTTTTTCTGTATTTGTTTATATATTTCTTTCTTTATTATTGTTATTGTTATTAATTAAGTGTGTGTGTGTGTGTGTGTGTGTGTGATGGTGCAGGAAAGGTGTTTGTGTCTCACATCGTGGACTACCTGCGTCACACCACCAGCCGCGGCTCTGAGGACAGCGGTCTGGAGGAGCTCTGCAACATGCTGGACCCGGAGCACAAGGACGTGTCCATCGACCTGGACACCTACCACGCCGTCATGAGGGAGTGGATCGAGGAGCGCCGCAGCAGCGGGTACCGGCCGCCGCTTCGCTTTCCTGCTCAGCCTTTCTCAGTCATTTAGTTCTGCGAGGAGTTTGTGTGTGTGTGTGTGGGCGACTCCACGTCTCCGATGCTGCTCAGGCTTTTTTTTTCTCATATATCATTTTTTCTCACTTGAAGTGGTTCCGCCTCGTCATCTCGGCGCGCTATGACTCAGCGCCGGCTCCGTATCAGCCTCCAGTCAGGGCGCCAGGAAGCAGAGACGCTTCATTTCCTTTACATTTTTTGTTGTTGTTTAATACACAGACTAACGACCCAGGACCAAGTGGTATCAAAACTGCACCTTTCAAACGGTACCTGCAGTCGGTCGTTTTTGTAGAAGAGAAACAGATTCTTTCTATGGTTTCACTGGCAGCCAATCACTGCCAGCGTAATCTGAGCACTTTGAAAATGTATTTGTGTAAAAATCTGAATGGGGAGAAGTGGAGACTTGCTTTCTATTCACATGATTGATACTGAAAAAAGTATGAAATGAAGTACTCAACTGGTATTGGTATCGTTTTCAGGGTACTGGTATCACAACTGGTATTGAAAAACTTGAAACGGTACCCAGCGCTAACGCAGGCTGACGGTCTCAAAGTGGGAATGGCGCCTGAAATGTGCTGCTGAAGCGTCTCTCCGTTGCTGCCGCAGCCTGTTTTTGTTTTTTTTTCTTTCCTCGTCTTCAAAAATTCAGCAGTTCAACAAAATCAAGGCTCCAAGTTGCCGCGTTTCCCATAGCAACGGCAAAGTGCATCGCTGCCAGATTTTGGCAAGGGATTGTTTAGTACATCCTCTTTTTTTCTTCTTCTTTTTCTTCTTCTTCTTCATCTGGCATTGTTGCTGTTTGATCCTCAGAGAGGAGCCGGTCGATGACGTCACCCAGGACTCGGTCAAACTTCCAGACAGCCTCTCCGGTGAGTGTGTGTGTGTGCTGCGTTTAAAGGGACAGTTGGGATTTTTTGTCATGAAGTTGTATGAGCTTCTCACCATCAGTGTTGTTCATCAGCAGTGACATTTTCCCCCCTGTGAGCGGAGTGCCGACCCCGCTTTCGGTGTTGCAGAAAGTAGTTCCCTCTAGTTGCTGGAGTCACAAGGATAGAGTTTTGCTCCAAAAAACAACATGTGTTCAAAAGAGTCATACATTTGCATCACAAAGTCTCCCACCTCACAATCATCCGGCACTACTTTCCCTCCCTTCGTATCACTGCGCACACCTTTCCATCAGCTGTTTTACGGCGTTTACATGCTCGGAAGGAGGCCGCTGCGAAGACACGTCACAGCGGTCTCCTTCCTCCTTGAGCTGATGGAAAGGTGCACGTATTGGTACGAAGGGAGGGAAAATGGTGCCGGGCGACTGTGAGGGCGGACTTTTTTGCAGCCGAGAATTGGACTCCAGCAACTAGACGGAACTACTTTCTGCAACACAGAAACTGGGCCGAAACTATCGCTCACATGTGAGCATCTCATCCCTTTAATTCCCGTTGCATTTTTGACATGTTGATCATGTGTTTTGCACTCGCAGCCAAGAGGTCGACGCTGCTCAACATGACCTCTGGAAGCCTGGAGGCCTTCGGAGGGGAGGCGTCCAGAGTGGAGTTGTAAGTGAAGAGCAGTGAAGTGGTGGGATGAGGATTTTTTTCACTGGATGGGATGAAGCCACCCACTGTGTGTGTGTGTCCCTCTCCACAGTGAGACGTCGGAGCTGGTGTACTGCATGGCCGACCTCCAGATGAGCAACCAGAAGCTGGAGGACGAGGTGAAGAGGCTGAAGCAGGTGGTGGAGGGAATGGAGGACCAAAACCAGAAGCTGGCCGAGGAGAACGAGGAGCTGCGCAGCCAGACCAGGGTGTAAGACACACACACACACACACACACACACACTCGCGTACTCGCACACTCACCCATGCGCTCACACACACTGGACAAGAGAAGGATAGGAGAGTTACACAACGCCTGCAGAGAATATCTTTGAAATATTTAAAGTTTTCACCGAGCCGCTC
>CAESWR010001296.1:0-10966 GCA_903171835.1 Mullus surmuletus
TACCTGTCCATCAAACAGTTTATTGTCTGCCAATAAATTAAGACCCGCCCCCACCGGCTTCCTGATTTAATGAAGGACGGATGGAATGATTGACAGTAACGAGCAGACGTCACCACCTGTGTTGGGGATGTGGGTTGTTAGGACGGTTCCTGCGTGTACATCCATCACTTTTGTGCGCGACACACAGCTGTTCTGATTTAACACGAACACCAGACCGAATTACATCACATCCCGATGAAAAAGTGCGAGTGTAACCGCTTGAATGTGTGTGTGTCGGATGCCGACAGAGAGAGAGAGAGGAAAAGGCAGACGAAGAGGAACAGGGCAGGTTGCCAACGTTATAGCTCCTCCTTTTAAGCTCTTCGCATGCTTTTAAAATTACAAGCTTCCTAAACTGTTATCATAGGCTATAAAATCCAGTATGAAGTTTAAATGCACTCATCAATGGTCGGAGGGGGGGTCACAAAAACAAAAAAGTCTCACCTGGATGACTCATGCATGCACACACAGCACACAGACATTCTTTTTTCAAATTAAATGTGAAACTTCAGATTCATCGTAAGGGCCAAAGGAGATGATGGTCTGTAGATATAAATTTCAACAAAAAAAAAAGAAGAAAAAAGAAAAATGTGGCCAGTGCGGTGGACGAACAGGGTGATCCTGGTGTGAAAGCGCCTCTACAATATCCAATTAAAGGCAGATTAAAATGGATCAAATTCCTTCTCGCACGCAATCTGTGCCAAACACTGCGGTGTCATGGCCCATTAGCATGACTGAGACCCGGCACGGCGGAACAGCGAAACCCCCCCACCCCCCAGAAAGTATTTATCCACATTTCTTTGGATGTCCTGGGAAACACAGCTACACACGAGGAGATATTTTTAGTCCGCGGGCCAGTTTGAGTGCTTGTTCCGGGGGGATGAAGAGGTGGGCTGACCTTAGGAAAAAAAAGCCTGAGAGAAGAAATGGGAAAGCAAGATGTACGGACGCGACGGAGAGAACGGGAGATCCTCCTGTGTTTCTCAGGGGGGGCGGAGGTGGGGGTTAGGTGGGTGGTGTGGACGTGTTTGGAGGAAGATGAATGAGGAAGCAGAGACGAAGATACAGTAAGTGAGGGAGGGGGATTCAAAAAGACAGCAGCCGAGAGAGAGGCAACCGCCAGACAATCCTTCCTTGTCTGATATCTATAGGAAGGAAGGATACAGCTGACACAGGAGACGCCGGTGCCAAACTATTCACCTCGCAGCGCCGTCGAATTAATGTCTCTTTTCAAACTAAACATGTCCCGATAGGCACAAAAGGAACAAGCCAGGAAAGAAAAAAAGAAAAAAATTCAATGTAAATAATCAATCAAAAGCTGAACAAGGTCTGCCAAAGGTGACGCCACGTCGGGGATCGTCTCGGTCACACGGGAGGAAAAAGTTAGCAACGCCGCGGCCTTCCTGTGTGAAAAAAACCCGTCTCCTGGTTCAGCAGGAGACCGAGTTGAGGCCCACGTGCTGACACAGACAGAAAGTAGCAAAATATAATGTTTAATTTACAAGTTCCGCATCTTGATTCGAGCCAGCTAGCACACATAGCACTCCCTACACAATGTGTGCGGTTTAGCTAGCTCGCTATCATTATATGTGTGCTTTTTAGCTAGCTAGCTATTATTATATGTGTGCTATGTGTGCTGTTTAGCTAGCAAGCTCTTATTATAATGACTTGTTGGCATAACACTAATGGCTAAATGTCCATTTTGCGTAGACTGTCAACAGAAAAAGAAGGTGTTATTGCCCTATCATAGTGTCACGTGTCGGGCGTCGGTGGCCCCACTTGATTTGTAACCTGACAGATGTGTTGATTACACGATTAGCTGCAGGTTTACCGCTTTCCACATGAAATGAAAAGGCTCGGCGTGCCTCTCTCTGCGGACCGGTGACAGTTTCTACTGTTCTCACCTGTAAATCAGTCACCGCATGTTTGGGATGAAAGCGTCCCAGTTGGGGATCTACAGGGGAGAATCTTGTGACTGCCCCAACAAATCACTCAGGTAAAAATGCTTGTCATTTTCCCCAACATCTGGCCCTGACAGTGTGGGCAACTGTGTGACCTTTCCTGGGTTACCTAGAGTGCGGGGTGCCAACGCTTTCCAACACAGCGTGCTTCATCTTTACCCGCCTGAGGAATCATTTTTGCCGCTGCATTCCGGTCACGTTGGAGCTTCACTTTCACCACACAGCATGCGTGTTAAACTGATTACATATCACTGTATGCGAACATGCTGATATACAACTGCAGTAACTCAACTTTAGAGCCTTGCTCACGGGCAGGGCTGCCTCCCGGGGTGCGAGCCGCGACCTAATTCCAAGGTTATGCACCTCAAGTATTCGCAGTAAGTCTTTTTCAAACGACAGCCCGGCTCTGGGACTTTTTAGCGGATGCCTGTAATTTCACACTAAGTTTCCAGGTAAATGAGGGATTGTTTACCTTGATAGACCACATCCCAGGCTGAGGGTCCTTGATGTTGAAAACTTTGGCGGAGTTGGGAATGTGCAGGAGCTCAGTCAGGCCATCACTCTTCCCTATGATCCTCCCTGGAGGCAAAACACGAACATGGAGGCAATCGGTCACATTTTCCGCAACTCAACTGACTGCGGCTGATTAATTCGCACACTTACTGAAGCATAGCGGAGAATTACACTGTAAAATATGGGTGTAAATTGAAGACATAAAAAGATGCATTTTTGAGCATTAACAAGTATGCAGTCCAAAATAAAATATTAAGTACTGGATGTGCAGATCCCACGTTCTGTTAGAATCAGTCCACCTTAAGTTTGACTTTGACTTGAGTTTTACATGACTGTAGAACATCTTAGATCTTAGTGGTTGCCCACTTCTGTATTACATTTTACATTTGCACTGCAATACCTTAGTCTGCATCAATCTAAATATGAATACTATAAAAATACAACATATAATTATATCAAAAATCTTTGCTATTCAATAGTACATAATAAACTGTAAATAAAGATATACCCTGGGGGTTTGTTATTTGGATGTCAGGGGCTGGACCGCTGAGGGCCACGGTGACTTCCTTGAGGCTGGGGTCAAAGGGCATCGGCCAAGTGTTGCTGACCCCACTGAAGTGATCGGTTGACAACAGGTGGACTTTCGAGGATTGCACGGCCTCCTCCACCCATTTCAGAACCTACAGCGATGACAGGAATTGCAAGGATAGATGGCGCTTATCTTGTTAGCATACAGCAGTTTATTTGTTTGACCGTCGACACATTGTCGATATTGATGTTACAGGACTGAAATGATTAGGGGTGTCCCCATCCGTTATTGATATCGGTAGATATTCTTATGGTTAAGGTTAAAATGTATGTAATCCATTGGTTAATAATAAATAGGTAAATTTTTCTCATAGCAACTGCTGTTCTCCGTCTGAGTAATATCACTTGATCAAGCCTTTTTTAACACTCCATATTAGAGAATAAGTAATAAAAGTATTTAGGATTCGTGCTGATATCGTATCCGATGGATATCGGTATCGGCCAGTACTAAAGGCTGCAATATCGGTATCGTATTGGAGGTAAAAAGGTTTTATGGGGACACCCCTATAAATAAAACAGTAACCGGAGGCTTTGTTATCCCTTTGGAAACACTGATGACTGCTTGTATACACTTTTACGTCCTCAGCTGCACACAAGTAATGACCCCTGACCTGCTTCCACTAGTGCCCATATGGAGAACGCAACAGTTACTGTTTGGGACCTGGACACTCTTGAGGACAACATGAGCAAAAATCTTTATTGTGAAAAGTTTCAGGTAATAGCTGGAAGCAGGTTGAAAAATACAGCCGTTGCACTCCAATGAGAGAAGTTGATAAACTCTTGATTTAAAATCCAAATGTTCCTTTGGATACTTTGGAACAAGCCCAGCAAACAAACAAGAGGGATGTGTTCTTGTGTTCCTCAAACCTGCCAGGAAAAACTACATTTCCAGCTCACCTCCACTGGTGCTTGTCATGATAGCAAAGACAAAATGATCGTTGCAATGCCAATATCTATGGTAAAATTGTGAGAGAAATGATGTATTTTAAAAAAGACAAAGTGAAAAGGAACTTTAATTAGAAAACCGCTCACAATAAAACTTGTCTTTTTCACAAGGGATGTTATTTTGCAGCAATAAAAAAGCCATATCGTTCAAAAATCAAGTTTTAACTTACTGCCAGCCCAAGACTGCTTCACAGCTGATTTACATTTCTTGGAAGGACTCAAAAGATCTACAGTAAAGCATCAATCAATGAAATGCTTCCTGCATATTTGATCTGGACTCCAGATTTGAAAACGGGCAAGAGCAGGAGACATGAGCGATGCTGTAAAACCTTCTGCTACTATTTTATTTATGCAGCTTCACTTCTGAACCCCGGCCAAGTGCAAATGATTTAATCGCCATGACCAAAGCTTGTCTTTTGATATCAAAATCTCCTGACCCTGAAACGTAAAAGTCATACAAATATTACAAAACTCAATACTTCGGCCTCCTCTTACCTCGTTGACCTGCTTCTTGTCTAGGTGGAAGACCTGGCCGGAGCTGGTGGAGGCGATCTCCTCATAGACCTTGTAGCCTATGTGACTCCTGTCGTCACAGTCCCCTGTAAGCACAAACACCACCTACACACACACACACACGTTGTTAAAATCTCCTCTGCACGCAACAGCTTCGTCAGAAAGTGACGCCCAAACCTGTGACTGCTTCTGCTGGATGAGCTGAAGAACTTCGTGGGTCAGTCTGTAATCTTTGGAGCGGGCGTCGGTGAAGACGTAAATGAAGGATCCTGGCAACGAGATCTCCAAGGCAATTTTAATGGCGCCGACGCTCATCTCTGGACAGTCTCCGCCTCCCTGAGATTTGTAATGTAAAAAAATGTGTTTATGCAGAGCAGAGCAGTCGAGCACGGAACATAAAACCTAAAACTTCACTGCAAAAAACGAATGATTTTTTTTGTTCACTTGGAACTGTGGAGGACCTCGTACGGTGACTTGCGGAACTCCTCAACGATTCCCTCCAAGAGCAGTGAGGAACAGAGGCTCTTCAGGGACCTACTTTAGTTTTTACAGCGACTGTGAACTTCCTTCAAATGTGATACAAAGTCTGTGTGTGTGTGTGTGTGTGTGTGTGTGTGCATGGCTTTCTTCAGCATAATCTTTGGTTGCTATCTCTGTCTGGCCAGTGGGGGTCAAAGAATAATGTCCTGTGCAGCATTCCGGCAGGCCAATGTCGATCAGTCTGGCACGGGGTGGAGTGGGTCGCGGTGGGGGGCTTCAATAGCTCTCTTGGATGCATCAAGAGAAACATCTGGAATAGAGTGACCCCTGCTTTTAGGCCGAGGGGGGGGGGCAGAGCGTGAAGAGACAGGAGTCCTCTTGTACCTCGACATCTCCCCACCGGGCCAAAAATCTATCCCCCGCATTCCCCTGTTGCCCCCGACGCCGACGCGACAGATGACTCCCTCGTGCACTTTTGTTCTTGCTGTTAAAAATATGAAGTGTTAGCAAACTTCGTTCCCCCCCTCATGTCAGAAGTTTCACATTGAGGAGGAAAAAAAAGAATACAAATTTTAAAGGGATCTTTTTCCGTCCTCTCTGTCCAAAATCTCTTTTGGGGGTGGGGGGGGGGCGCAGGGGGTGCAGGTGAAAAGTAGAGGGGAGGAAAAACAGACACAGGAATGAAGCAACGAGCGCGAGGAAGCTGGATCTCCTCCATGCTACACAGCACTGCTCGCGCAGCGCCAAGGATGCGCCGAAGCTTTCCAGAGCCGTCCTTCAAAGGGACAGACCTCGCTCGCGTCCCCCGTCGTCCTCAATCACTGATTTGGCAGCCCCTCACCCCCCACCCGCTTCTCGTCGCACAAAAATTCCAACTTGGCAAAGATTTTATTTGGCTATTTTGCATCAGTGCGTTTGTTTGTAATGGATCATGATGGAAAATAAACTTTGTCTGAACGGCATCGTCTGAGGGATGCTTTGTCCCAATCAGCGAGGAAAGGTTCCTCCCCAGACGTCTGGCAAGGCCCCGCCGCCCGCCGCTTTTATCAAGGCCAGATGACCCCGCGCTTCCTGCTGAAACCCACCTGAACATACAGCTCTCGCAGCTCGTACTGGAACTTCTTGGGGTCCGTCGTGATTGTCACCGGTCCGATCTCTGCGGAGAAACAACAGAAAAAAGTTTTTCGCGTCAGACGGAAAAGCGACGGAAAGGACTTTTGTTCCGGTGGCGCTTCTTCTGGAGGCAAATATTGGCTTTGGCAGGCGCGCGCGGATGTCCAGATTAAAATGTCACAATATGAACTGCAGCGAAGAGAGCAGCAGGAAAAGGGGGATATATTTAGTTAACGGAGGGGCAGCGAGGGTAAAGAAGAGAAAAGAGTCAAAGACTATTAAAGGAACAAAAGGGAGGCAATGGAGTTTGGATTTCTCAAGAGCAGATGGAAGATGATTCATGAGCTTTGAATCAATAATTTTCAAAATGACGCAATCTTCTCACTGCTTCATTGCTGAGGATGCAAAAGTTACCTTGATGACTTTAATGGGACTCAAGGGAGCAGCGGAGGCTGCTCAAATTTTTTCTGCTTTTAACAGTATCGAAGATTCTGACATCATCTCGTCTAGCTTCCATGTCCTGTTTCAGACAAATCGGTCCCCGCAAAGATGTACGAGGAGGAGATTTCACGCACATTAAACTCTGTATCCCCTCACTCTTGCCCACTCATGCACAACCCCCCCCCATTTTCCATCTTTCTTCCTCTCCTCCCACTTCTGCTTCTGTTGTTGGCTCCTCTCCGGTCACAAGAGAAAACCATCAGCACAGCTCCTGAAACGCCGGTCGAGGCCTCGGCCCCCCCCCCCGGCGAAGCCATCTTTGCACCTCAAAAAGCACTGCGACGGACAACATGGCCTTTGCTCCGCACCTCCGGCGGTGTCGGTAGTCGCTCGGCATACTTTGTTCTATCCGTTAATGAGCTGCTAAGCCCCTTCCCCAGTCAAAGTGTGTGTGTGTGACTTCAGCCACTGCAGCTGTGCCTGTGGAATGAGCCTGATGAGGGGCTGTGCACACACACACACACACAGTAATACAGTTTTGCACATGCAGCAGATTGGAAAACAAGGGTTCCCTTGTTGCAGTGAGGGCAATTACAAAGGATCCCTGACTTTTGAAAAAGGATACAGGTTGAACTCTTTTACAACAGTCCTCAACTCTGTCTTGCGGCCAAGGAACCGAATGAGAAAATTAAGTGGCGCGCCGAGACTGCTAACCGTGCTGGTAGTACTAATCTGCAGAGCTTTTCGTGATTGATTGTTGTATTTAATATTAGAGTTTGGGTGCATGTGGTGTAAAGTTGAGACAAATTCAGTGGTTTTCTTGATTTTGCACAGTGCTCCAAAAGCATTAGCGAAATATCTGTCATCACCCACGGGATGAAAAAACAAAAAATGTCTTGTTATTTTCCAAATGACCCAGATTTTGGCATCCTGGTAACTCCTCAAGGTGGAGAGAGAGCTGCTGGTGGTGGAGGGGGGGGCACGTTCGCGGTTGATCAGAGATGCTTTTTAAAACTAACATGGAAATGTGTCTGGTCTCCGAGCGGAACATGCATCTCCAGCCAGACTTTTTGCAAAGATGGAAAAGCTGACATCCCTTTCCTTCAGGGAGAAGTTCCCATGGCTGCTGTGAGTATTCTTTAGACTATTTTGGCTACACTGCCCCCCCCCCCTCCCACACACACACCACCACCACCACCAACCGCCCCCAAACCTCCACACCGGCACTGGAAAAACCATAGCTAATGTTCGCAACCTTTGACACTGATGAAACAAATCCAACTCTTCTTCTTTGCTGACACTCGACTCGGCCGACTCTGACATATTGTGGCGATTCCCAGCACCTTTAAACCAAACCTGTGTTAATTCAAGCACGGCGGTGGGTCTCATATATATTCTCGTCATCTCCGGGACAGACAGATACGACAGCGTGCGCGAGGGGAGATCTTAATGTGCTTCTGGCTGCAACAAGGGAAATAGTTTTAATGCTCGCTGTGATGACAAGGAACACATAAGTGGCACGAACAAGGCCAAGACAGTGAAGTCAGCGTGAAAGAATGCTTGCAAGTCTGACGAGAGAGAACAACGGCGGGGAGAAAATGACCCTCGGAGACGGAGCTTGCGTCGTGATCTGCATCTTTTCTTGTTTGCTTCATCCGCCGTTGACGCACATAGACGGGGGGGGGGGCACTGAAAAACACATGGCTCCGACCTCCGGCCTTTTCCATCTGTGGATCACGTGCAAGCTTGACGACCCAAAGAAGGCCTATAATGGGATGGAGTCAACTGGGAGGCCGTCCAATCCCAGTGCCACCTCCTCCTCCTCCGACTTCGGATGGGTCGCTGGCAGTGTTGGGAGTAATGCGTTACAAAAGTAATGCAATTACTGTAATGCATTACTCGCATTGTGTGTGCAAATCTCAGTAACGCGCATTACAATGGATTTTAAACCTGTTTGTCCCTTGAGGCCAATGACTAATCTTTGATTTTTGATGAAGCATGTCTCATTATGCTGTGAATAAAAGAGAATAAATGGATAGAAACGCAAAAAACGTTTGTGTATCTTCTAGAGATGCACCGATCCAGTTTTTACCGATCCAATCCGATACCGATACCTGTGCTGAGCGTATCGGCCGATATCCGATACCGATACTACTGTTGAATGAATGAACTGTAAACTTTGCCCTGTGAGTGAAGGCATCAGGCTTGACATTAGCCTTGTTAGAAAAAAAAAAGGTAACACATTAATACAGATATAAATGTACTTAATACTATCTATTAACAAATACCAAATTGTACATTAGCACACAGCAAAAAGTAGTAAGACTTCCATGTAAACATTGCCATCGCTGCCGAACACAACTGGCGTCTAACCAGTGCACAGTTCAACTTAAAGTGTGGTTGGACTTACGTCAGAGCTACGTCACCACCACGGCTCGCAACGTCAGCGGCGCAGATACTGCACGTCGCTGTTGCAACGTCGGCGTATCAACTTTCGCGGACTTGTCTCGGTCCGGCGCTGCGCCATGTTGCTCCGTTTGCATTAGTCAGCGCGTGCTGTGCGCGGTGACGTCACCTTTGCGCGACGACGTCACCTGTGCGCGAGGACGTCGCCGGCGCTGCGGACATAGAATTGGCGCGAAAAGAACCACTGTGTTGCTGCGTATGATACTAATTAAAAGGGGGGGAAAAAGCCGATATCCGATCCAAATATCGGATCGGTGCATCAGTAGTATCTTCTCATGTCTTTGGGTGTGAGGTTACAATATACAGTAGTAGCCTTCCAGCTCTATTGATTTCAATATGAATACACCTAAAGTTGCAGTATCTCTATCACAATATTTACCAAATAATATATATATATTATTTACCATGACTGCGGCCATTATATTGTGCTGTTATTAGCCTTTAACCATCACCTCCTACTTGATGTGCTGATGAGCTGCACTGAATGATCCATATTCCCAGTAGTTTTGGTGAAAGTAACTTAAAAGTAATGTAAATGTAATGTAATGCCTTACAATTCAAAGACTTTGAAATGACAGTAAAAAGTAAAAAAATCACACGTTGCGATTTTGAAGGGACTTGCCCAACGCTGGTCGCCGGGTATCAACACCAGCCGGTTTCTGCTTCCCTCAACAACATCAGCGGCGAGGAATTCAAAGGCCACGGCGCCGAAAAAGGTCACAGCCGTTAACGTCTTCCCAGAAAATAAATTCTGAGCTCTGGCGGCGGCCCAAGACTTTCACAAGCCGCTGCGTGACAGGAAATTGACAGAAACACTGTCAGGCTCGTGCATCGGTGACATTCAGCAGAGTCGTGAAAACGATGGGAGGTGACGGCGCCGGGAAGAGTTCTGCTCTTTATATCATCGCCGCTCATGTCGTCTGCCGCGAGGAATCACATTAACAATCTGACGGGGGTTTTTTTTCTTCACTCCCGAAGCCAAAAAGCTCTCCTCACTTGAATAGTTCGATGAAAAAGGAGAGGATGCAGACCAACAGCGGGCCGAACGCCGCGAGTCAAACGCCCGCTAATCAACAACAGCAGCCGCAGAAGAGTTACGTTTCCGTCAAATAATCACCGGTTCACCCACGGTTCAAGGTTTTTTATGAACCAAATGCCATTATTTTGAAACTTTAATGAGCTGAAGTACTCGGGACTCCTGTAAGATCATTTACACCTGGATCCTTTTTGAAGCCTCCGACAGCCTCCCCTGTTTGGGAGGGTGGTCTCGCCTCTCTGGGGGGGCATCATTTGTTCCGATAATTCGTTTTTGTGGAGACTTTATTTGATTCCATCAGCATCAGAATTAGAGAGATTCAAGAGAGAACCAAGGAGAGATTCTTATGTTACAAACAACTTCCAAACAAAAACAAAATAATGAAAACTGTAGTAAACCTCAAATTTTGTAGTGCAAAACTGGTAAAAAAAAATTTTTTTTTAATGTCAAAAATAAAAAGAAGAATTACAATGAAACAACAAAATATGCCCCCTAAACAGTAGAAAAATATAGAAATAGTCAAAAGACAGCTTCATTGTACATCTCTTATTGAGGTTAATTTACTATTTATTGGGCTAAATGGCTAAGTTGGTGGGCTGGTGAAGGACCAGCATGCACCTGTGTGGACCAAGTTTTTTTTAATTTTTTAATATGCTTGTGTGAACCGAGCACCCGCAGTGCATTGTGACTCCTCCATTTCGACATGTGAAGACAAACAGCCTCCTCAGATCCTTCAAACGGTGCTCTCATCCATCATCTTCCAACATAGAAGTCCCTGCTCACTATGCAGTGAGGAATAAATTAATTTCAGACCCGGCAGCTGTTTCCCCGAGGCGAACGCCTCCAAGAAAATGAAAGACAAGTTTGCTCG
>CAESWR010001296.1:34369-45038 GCA_903171835.1 Mullus surmuletus
CAGTTGAATTATCCCAAAACGATCCTTTGCTCACAGCTGTGACCGTTCATCTGAATGCCTGGAGGTGCATTTCATCAACCTGCATTAATCTTTAAAAAAAAAAAGCTTTAATTATGTAATCTTCAAGTGTTGTTTTGGCTCATTCTGGTTTGTGTACCAAGGGTTAAAATAGTCAGCTTTCTGGTGATGTAAGTGACGTGAGAACATCCTCTCTGCTGAAACCCAGCATTGTTGTTAACCAGCTGGTCTGCAGCTGTAGGTCAGGATGTTCTCCCAGATTCCTCCTCTCCTGAAGATGAACCGACCCAGCTTGAATCCAGTGTTGTTTACAGGTTGTTGACACTCCTGCTCCTGCTGAGCTGATAAAAACCAGTTTCATTTCTTGATCTGCCTGCTGCCCTCCTTGATCCCCTCCTTCACTTCGTCCACAAACGTGTCCCGGACCCTCCGGAGGCGCCTGCCCACCTCCCCCATGTCCTCCGGGACCCTGCCGGCCTCCTGGCGCACCTGCCGGAGGGTCTGGGAGCGCAGCACCCGCTGGGAGGCGCCGCGGCCGGCGATCTGCGCCTTGGTGAGGGCGTAGGCCGTGATCTGCGCGGCCCTGCGGATCGGCCGGGACTCCGCCAGCTTCTCCACGACGTGGAGGTTGTTGAGGAGCTGGAATATGAGGCGGGACAGCATTGTTTCTTCTCTCTTCCTCGGAGGTCCGGAGGTCCCGACCCCTGCGACGACAACAAGGTGAACCCGTTAGTGCCGAACACACGCTCAGCGACGGCGCGGCGTCATTTCCGGTTCTCGCTGCGTTGTTTGTTGATGTTAAAAGCGCGAGAATACACAATATTTTCCACTTACTTCACTGCTCTCGGTCACCGCTGGGGGAGGGACGCCGGAAATGACGTCCAAGAGGCGCGACGTTGAAGTTGGCCTCCGGTTTGAAAATAATGCAGATATTTACTGATTTGTTGCCTTTGAATTGTATTTATTTTTTGTGTAACCCCATGACGGTTAATTTTGTAGTGTTGTATAGTACTCAATAAAGTTTTATTTAAAAAAAACCCGGTATAAGTTATTGCTTACATTGGAACTGTTATAATTCCCTTTGTATAATGTTTATGTATCTGTCGTATCTTTGATTTATTTATTTATTTATTTAACTGTAGTTCTTTTTGTTTTCTTGTTCTTTAATTTTGGAGTTTGAAATTGTAGTATGGTGAATGTTTTGGTGGTTTTAGATTTGTTTATTCATCATGATAAACATGATTAGGGTCAAGATATTTCAAATTAAAAATGTTATGGTTATGTTTTGAGCGGAATAATAATAATAATAATAATAATAATAATAATAATAATAACAACAACTATTATGTATATAGCACCTTCAATTCAAAGTGCTTTACATAGCAGGTAATAGATAAAATCATAAAACCAGTGAATAGTTTTGTTTATTATTGGTCTAATCCTAATCGTGATAAACATGATTAGGGTCAAGATATTTGAAATAAAAAATGTTATGTTTTGCGCGGGAGTTTTAGTAATAATGATAATGGTAATGATAATAATACTAATACTACTACTACTACTACTACTACTACCACTACTACTACTAACTACTACTACTACTACTACTACTAATAATAATAATAATAATAATAATAATAATAATAACAACTATTATTTATATAGCACCTTCATTTCAAAGCGCTTTACATAGCAGGTAATAGATAAAATCATAAAACCAGTAAAATTAGCAGAAAATCAAAACATCGTGTTTTCCGGGTTTCTTTTGACGAACGTGACGCTGACTTCCGCTCAGTGACGCAGCCCGCTGAAATCCACGCACTTCCGGCGTGACCCCTCACTCCCCTCCCTTCTTCTTCCCCCTCGGTTCTCGCTAAGCGGACTCCTCTTTCTCCCCCCCACCAAAAAACCCCTCAAAGAGCTCCCACCATGCGGGCGTTCCTGCTCCTGGCCGCCGCCGCGGTGCTGTCGCTGAGCCCGGAAGCGGCGTCCGGCGCCGAGAAGAAGAAGCTGCAGATCGGCATCAAGAAGCGTGTGGACAACTGCCCCATCAAGTCCCGCAAGGGGGACCTGCTCAACATGCACTACACGGGCAAGCTGGAGGACGGCACCGAGTTCGACAGCAGCATCCCCCGCGACAGGCCCTTCACCTTCACGCTGGGCACCGGCCAGGTCATCAAGGGCTGGGACCAGGGGCTGCTCGGCATGTGCGAGGGCGAGAAGAGGAAGCTGGTCATCCCCGCAGAGCTGGGATACGGGGACCGGGGGGCCCCGCCGAAGATCCCCGGGGGGGCCACGCTCATCTTCGAGGTGGAGCTGCTGAGCATCGAGAGGAGATCGGATCTCTGATGAGGAGGCAGGGCGGGAGGGAAGCACTTCCTCAAACGTAGGTTGATGCCGAGACTAAGAAGGAGAAGATGCTATTCTGCATGAGATGGGGATGGAGAATAAATCAGAGCGAGACGTCTGTTCAATTTAAGATCTACGGCCAAAAAGCAACATTATTGTTATTATTATTAACTTCTTGATTGTGAACAAACTTTTCACATAGATGGGTGTCTTTGCTGACACAAGCTGCACCCTGCACTCCTGCACAGCTTATTTTTATTATTTATGTTCCAATATCAGTGCACGCTGAGAGTGGGCTTTTCAAAGCTGGAAAAATCAGACACATGTGTCACACTGTTGGTGTTTAATCCCAAGCATTTAGTTAGAATCTGACCGATTCTCCGGCCTGCTGAGCAGAACTTCAGGGACTCTGGGTCACTGTGACCGCACATTGTTTTGTATTCCACACTGAAGGTATTTTAAGGGTATAAGTGACAACATGTCATTGGCTGAAATCCCTTCATCATAAAAACAAGCATAAAAATCGCTCCATGCACTGACCGAGAATTTCCTTTCAGTTTCCAGGAGGTGAAGCAGCATTGTGGGGAGAGCGTCTGACCGCCGGTGAAGACCACCTCGCCGATCTGGGAGGATAGCTGGCTCCTGGCAGAGCTACCTCTTTGTTCGAAATGCTCTGATTTATTAGACTAAAGTTAAAGTGGTAAAAACTGCCAGTATGTTCCTGCTCACAGTTAGTTTGCAGCTAAACCCAGGTTGAGATTTAGGTCCTGCTCTGCCAGTTCATCTCCTTTAGTAATTATTTTTGATTTGTAATCCAGTTCATTCATGCTTATTCTTTCTTTGTCCAAGTTAAGACGGGGGAGCAAACAACTTTTTTTGTTCACTTTAAGTATTTGAATTGTGATAATAAAAATCTGACTTAACATGAATATTTTCTGCTTAGTGTGGTTTTTTTGAAGTGGCTGAACCCGGAACTAAAGCACGTCTAACAGTTAAACAAAACACGTCAATACAAATATGTATAAATGTTGATTATTTTTACTCTGAAATAGTCTCATTATTAACCCAGTAAAGGCAACATTTAGTCTAGAAAACTTTCATTTTAGAACGCTGCATGCTTTCAAAGATGGTGTGATTTTGTGACGCGAGTACAGCAATGTGACTGCTCTTGTTTTCATGACACAGGAGGAAGTCGCAGGCAAAGTTCATTAAAATATATAAAAACTTAGGAAAACATCAGATCAAATAGGAGTGCCAGTCTCTCGGCAGCCAATGGCACAACATTTCAGCAGCCAATGGGGAGTCACCACATGCCACAACATCCACCATTTATGGTCATGTGACATTAGGGCACTTTGCATATTTGTGCATTTACATGTGTTTCTTACATTATTCATGAAATGGGTGGGATGGATTTTTTTTTTCTTGATGAAAAGTTGAAAAGATGAGATTTACTCAAGAAATAATTTTAAAATGCATTTTAAACAGAATGGTTTTTGTACATGTATAATTCTACTTGGTGGTTTTACAAGGATATTTGGTGTATCAAAGATGATCACTAATTCATATGTTTTTACCAAAGTTCTCTCAGAAAAACAACAAAAAGCATACTGAAAGGGGGAATAAAAAATAAAGGATGTATTACTGAGGTCAAACACCATTTCTATAATCTATGTTCTCATTTCAAGTCTTTGCTTTGTATTTTTGTTATGTTTTATGAAATATATAATATATATATTAATCATATATCAATTATATCAATATTTTTTTTTGCTATCGGCGAAAAGAAATCTGCGCCGATTCAAAGGGCTACCAGCAGAGGGCGACACCCAACACACATAGAACTCGGTATCATCCATCGCCCGAGCAGTCAGTTCCACCCGGACTCATTTAAGCGACGGACATCCAAACCGGAACTTCCCCCCGTTGGCATGCTAATCGCTCTATAGTTTGTTGTCCAGCGCACATCTACGATTAATCGACGATGTCGGTGAAATTGAACGCATTGACCAGCGATTCCTACATCGATGTTAGTCAATACAGAGATCAGCATTTTAAGGTGAGTAAAAGAAAAACGTTTGGTCAGTTAGCTTCCGGTTAGCATGTGGCGGGACAGCGCGGGAACCTCCTCATGAGTCGTGTGTTCACAGTCATATTTATGGCTCTTTTGTGGAATTTTCCTCGAATAAATCCACGACAACGTTACTGTTAATTGAGGTTGTAGAAATATATATATATTGAGATAATGACTGTTTCCAAATATAAATTATTAGATATTGATTGGAGAACAAAAAATGACTTGATTAAGTGTTACACAGCCAATACTATGTGGATTGGAAATGTGCAAGTAAACACTCTTTAGGAGAAGTTCTACAAATCAAAGCTGCTTTTATTTTAAAGTTTTCTTTTGGGTTAAAAGTTAAGGTAAATATTTAGTGGATTGACAATATAGCTGATGCACAGCACACAATAACAATATCACTCAAATATGCTGTCTGGGTTTCACTTATGACTTCTTTTTGGGGTTGAAGCGACCAAATTGCACAGAGGTCCTGCTGCTTCAGCTCCATCCAGCAGCCTTTGATAACAGCTGACTTGTGGCGAAGATGCTGGATCAACACAGATCATTGAGACCAGGTGTTCTAAACCAGAGGAGAGCTTCAGAGCTTCCCCTTCTCACCACAGTAATCCTGCTGGTTTTGGAGTAATGTGTGCAGCTAAACAGGACGATAGATTGGTCATATGCATATATGCTTAACCTCAAAGTGTAAAGGCGTTCCCTACCAAATCTGTCACATGTTTGCATAAAGCACTCAAAATGTAGAGAGAGTGATTTCAAATAAGTGTTTGTTTTGACAAGATGAATCCTGACCTGAGGTCTTTCCCAGATTGAATTAACTTAACTTTCATCTGTATTGTTTCTCTTTCAGGGAAACCGCTATGAGCAGGAGAAGCTGTTGAAACACAGCAACACTCTGTACGTGGGAAACCTCTCCTTCTACACCACCGAGGAGCAGGTAGGATAAAGAGCCAGAAAACCAGTACAGTATACAGCACTGGATCGTTATATCAAAGCAGGTATTGTCATAGCCCCTTAATACTACTTTTGCTCATCCTCTATGTAACTGATTATAAGGTACATGAGCTCTTTTCCAAAAGTGGAGACGTGAAGCGCATCATCATTGGCCTGGATAAAGTCAAGAAGACGGCCTGCGGATTCTGCTTCGTCGAGTATCCTTTTACCAATGACACCCAGAGTAACAAAAAAACAACCTGCAGTGTGCTTGGATTGAATGCACGGACGATGGCGCACTTCATCTATTAAAACGGAAATGGGCCTTGACCTTTGGCGATCCAGATACTACACACGTGTAGACGCGGAGTACGCCATGCGTTTCATCAACGGCACACGACTGGACGACCGAATCATCAGGACAGACTGGGACACCGGCTTTAAAGAGGGGCGACAGTATGGCCGTGGCAAGTCTGGAGGACAGGTAAAGAATCTCAGTCGGCTGCATGAGATATTTTATCAATATAACACATGTAAAGGTTGCATGGACTGTTGCTCCAAAGGTTGTGCTGTAGCTTATCAGATGAAACTGAAGCACCATGAATCTAAGTGTGGGGTAGACGTGACAAAACAACGTAACATACAGTGCAACACGAAATTTTAAAAATGGCATGTCCTACAATGGAATAAAAAAAAATCAATGCACTACATACTGACATTTTAATGATGCAGAGTTATATTTAGAAAGTGATACAATAGTCAAATACATTCTGTGTGATTAACAATACAAGCATCTGCATCACTACAGTATAGTATTGTTAGTGTTTTGATATGCATTGTTGAAAAATACAAGGTGCATGCTATTGGCTAATTGCCTTATATTGATATGTGAAACATTAAAGGAACAGGAAAAAAGTACACCGTAAATTACAAAAAGACCTAATTTATTTGATGAGCACTCACTGATACTCAAAGGTTAAAAGCTGCTTTATAGCTCAAGCTATCACGGGTTGCAATTACTTACTGTGTCCCATGGTTGTGTTTGTTGTGTAGGTGAGAGACGAGTACAGGCAGGACTACGACCCAGCCAGAGGCGGCTACGGTAAACTGGCCCAGCAGCATCGAGTCCCAGAGGGGCGCAATAGTTTTTAAAACCCACCACAGCAGTCTTGCCTGGATGATGAAGAGCTGTGGCTTCAGCCGTGGACGAGGTGTCTTTTCCATCTGTGTGACAGCAGGCCCCCACAATTCCCCTGTTCTCATATTGCCCCCCAGCCTGGTCTGCATGGATCAGCAACTGCATCGTCATGTCAATGGGAGGCTGCTTTTGCTTTCTACCAGACTCCAGGATGCCACCTTTCGACATTGTGGGATGGGCCATAGCAGTATAGAATCATTAAAAACTCAACGGCTGAAAAGAGTCCTCATAGTATTCAGCGACTTTGATGCATATTCTCCATGACCAGTTCAAATGGCTTACTGAAGAGAATTATGTATTAATTTCCATCTATTAAATGTGTCCTAAATTGTGTATACTTTTTTTTTTTTTTTTTAAATAAAGTTTTTTTTTGACATTTTAGAGTTATTGTCTGTTAATGGAAAGGGGCCTATTCACATGTCTTTCATTTTCAGCGGGAGAACGCAGCTAATTAAAAGTTGAAAATTTGCAGTCGATTGCTCCATACTGTTTTGATATGCAAAAACATAGTTACCTTTGGGTGTTGGCCGAGTCAAATCCTTGTACTTCTTTGTTAATCAAAACAAAGTGAAGTATTTGTCACTGTTTACCAATAGAAAAGGCTGAAGTCTTTTGTTTGTGTGTTGTGGTTAAAGACAAACGTCCCCAGATTTCACTAATCATAAAAAAGTCTGCCTCCTTCAGAGTGACTGGCAGTGTGCAGTTGTTGGGTAGATCTGAAATTAAAAGGACAGAATGTTTGAAGTTAGAGCAGAGACTTAACACTTTGCAAAGAAGTGTATAAACCATATAGATCTGGGTTGATGGTAGTAAACGTTAACAACAGGAACATTAAACGTCATTATGCACCCATGAAATGCGTGTAAATAGGTGCCGTGACTAAGCAGTTGGCTAGCATATTTGATGACTTAGTCAAAGCTTTCTAAGTGTATCATTCAAATAACCGTGGACACACACAGCAGCTACAGCTGAAACCCCATGACTGCACCACGGGTGACCTTGTAGTTCCCAGTAACCGGGAATGACCAGTCTGCTGAATAGTGTCGCTTCTGTGATGACGATTGAAATCAGTAAGTGTTTGATTTCACTGACGAATGTGCGAGGCCTCATCTTGCAGATTGGGAAACTATACTGACAACTGAGAGATACTTCCTGTCACATGACCAGTCTGATTTTTAGACTTTTGTTAGCCAATTGGTCCTAATGACTTGATGACGTGCAATCAGGTCAAAAGCATCCAATTTCATCTCAGTAGTTTTAAAAAGTGGAAGTATTTACTCAGTCATGCCACCAATGAACACTATTGGTTTATATTATGGGTCATTATGAAGTTCAAAGATTTCTTCTGTTCCTCAAATATGGTGACCAATCAACCAGCTTTATTAAATCAACAGTGCTGAATTCCTCACTCTACGTTTTGATTAACAAACAAGTGTATGGATTTGACTCAGACAAAACCTGAGGGTCGAGACTCTATGCAAGATCATGCTTTGCATATCAAAACAGTATGAGGCAGTCCACTTCTACGTCTACGATGGGAATTTCAGACAAATGCGCCGATATCATGGTGAGTTTTGTTCCATTGGTGGGATTTTCGAGCACTTTGGCAATCAAATAGTTCTAAATCTTTTAACATTATTCTACACTCTTAAATTTGATTTAATTCTAGCTTCTTTAAAAAAAATAAATTCAAACAATAGGGGTCCTTTGGGATATAGGAGAGCCCAATGCCACCTCTGCAGTTGTAGTAGGTGGGATTTTCCCTTCGTCCATGTTTCCCTGGTGGGTCATTTTAAATAGCTAACACACATTTGGGATTGTCGAAAGCATCTTTGAGGACGGTGAAAATTGCTCTATAAAGGAAATTTCTTCTTGTTATTAAGTACCAACAGTAATTGTTGTTATTGTTGTTATTGTTATTGTTATAGTAGTATTGGGGGGCAGTCGGACAGTCATTCTGAAGTCATAAAGGTTTTCAAAATTCTTAATATATGGTGGCACCTTCGAATTTGTCCTTAGCATAGAAAAAACTTCAGCTTTATAAGAAAATCAACAGTATTGATTTTCTCAGTCTTTATTTTGATTAACAAAGAAGTGTGAGGATTTGACTGACCAACACCCATTGGCTGATTGGAGGAAATGTCATGTTTTGCCTATCAAAACAGTATGAAGCAGTCAACTTCTACGTCTACGATGGGAATTACAGCCAACTGCACAAATATCTTGGTGAGTTTTGATATTGGAGGGATTTTTCAGCACTCTGGTAATCAAATGATTCCAAAGGCATCAACATTATTTGAGACTTTTAAAATCTGATTTATTTCAAGCTTTTTACAAATATAAAAAAGGGGTCGTTTGAGAACTAGAAGAACCCAATTCCACCACTGGAGTTGTAGTAGATGGGAGTTTTCCTGAGTCCATGTTTGCCAGGGGGGGTCATTTCATATATCCCACATTCGGGATTCTCTAAAACATCTTTGAGTACAATGTAAGGATCTCCATAAATGAAATTTCTTCTACTTCTTCTTCTTTTTATTCTTGGATAATAAAGAAACAACAGTAATTCTTCTTCCTTTTCTTCGTGTTGTATTATTACTGTCATTATTATTATTAGTAGTGGTAGTGGGAGGGGCTATATGCCAGTCATAGAGGACATAATGTTTTCCTAAATTGTTGAAATATGGTGGCACCTTCGACTTTATCCTCAGCATTGAAAATAACTTCCGCTTTATGAGAAAATAAACAGTATTGATTTTCTCACTCTTTGTTTTGATTAACAAAGACGTGTGAGGATTTGACTGACCAACACCCATGGCGTGATCGGAGGAAATGTCATGTTTTGCCTATCAAAACAGTGTGAAGCAGTCCACTTCTACGTCTACGATGGGAATTTCAGCCAACTGCACAAATATCTTGGTGAGTTTTGATATCGGAGGGATTTTCGAGCACTCTGGCAATCAAATGATTCCAAAGGCATCAATATTATTTGAGACTTTTAAAATCTGATTTATTTAAACTTTTTACAAATATTAAGAAAGGGGTCCTTTGAGAACTAGAAGAACCCAATTCCACCGATGGAGTTGTAGTCGATGGGAGTTTTCCTGAGTCCATGTTTACCAGGGGGGTCATTTCAAGTATCCCACATTTGGGATTCTCTAAAACATCTTTGAGTACAATGTAATGATCTCCATGAATTATATTTCTTTTTCTTGTTCTTCTTTTTATTCTTGGATGATAAAGTAACAACAGTTATTATTATTATTAGGCGTGGTAGTGGGAGGGGCTGTCTGCCAGTCATTATAGAGGACATAATGTTTTCCTAAATTGTTGAAATATGGTGGCACCTTCGAATTTGTCCTTAGCATAGAAAAAAGTTCAGGTTTATAAGAAAATCAACAGTATTGATTTTCTCACTCTTTGTTTTGATTAACAAAGACGTGTCAGGATTTGACTGACCAACACCCATGGCGTGATTGGAGGAAATGTCATGTTTTGCCTATCAAAACAGTATGAAGCAGTCCACTTCTACGTATATGATGGGAATTTCAGCCAACTGCACAAATATCTTGGTGAGTTTCGATATCGGAGGGATTTTTGAGCACTCTGGTAATCAAATGATTCCAAAGGCATCAACATTATTTGAGACTTTTAAAATCTGATTTATTTCAAGCTTTTTACAAATATAGAAAAGGAGTCCTTTGAGAACTAGAAGAACCCAATTCCACCAATGGACTTGTAGTCGATGGGAGTTTTCCTGAGTCCATGTTTGCCAGGGGGGTCATTTCAAGTATCCCACATTTGGGATTCTCTAAGACATGTTTGAGTACAATGTAATGATCTCCATAAATCAATTTCCTCTTCTTGTTCTTCTTTTTATTCTTGGATAATAAAGAGACAACAGTAATTCTTCTTTTTCTTTGTGTTGTTATTATTATTATTAGTAGTGGCAGTGGGAGGGGCTACCTGTCAGTCATAAAGTTTTCCTAAATTGTTGAAATATGGTGGCACCTTCGACTTTCTCCTTAGCAGTGGAAATAACTTCAGCTTTATGAGAAAATCAACAGTATTGATTTTCTCACTCTTTGTTTTGA
>CAESWR010001296.1:45304-65261 GCA_903171835.1 Mullus surmuletus
AGCCTTTATTAACAATGTAACGTCTGTTCTGTCCAGTGACTAGACAGCACAGACACTCGACAATGGCACATTATTTGCAGATAATAATTCATCTGTTTAAAAAAAAAGTTATTTACACCAATTAGGTGAAATTGGATAATTTCCCACGGCACACCTGACAATATGTCACGGCACACTAGCGTGCCGCTGCACAGTGGTTGAAAAACACTGCTCTAAAACATCTTTGAGTACAATGTAATGATCTCCATAAATGAAATTTCTTCTTCTTGTTCTTTCTATTCTTGGATAATAAAGTCACAACAGTAATTCTTCTTCTTTTTCTTTGTGTTGTTATTATTACTGTTATTATTATTAGTAGAAGTCGTGGTAGGGGCTGTCTGCCAGTCATTATAGAGGGCATAACGTTTTTCGTAAATTGTAGAAATATGGTAGCACCTTCGACTTTCTCCTTAGCAGTGAAAATAACTTCAGCTTTATGAGAAAATCAACAGTATTGATTTTCTCACTCTTTGTTTTGATTAACAAAGAAGTGTGAGGATTTGACTGACCAACACCCATGGCGTGACCCAAAGCAAGGTCATGTTTTGCCTATCAAAACAGTATGAAGCAGTCAACTTCTACGTCTACGATGGGAATTTCAGCCAACCGCATCATTATCTTGGTGAGTTTCGAAATCGATTGGATTTCTGAGCACTTTGGCAATCAAATGATTTCAAAGGCATCAACATTATTTGAGACTTTTAAAATTTGATTTATTTCAAGCGCTTTACAAATATTAAATAACATAGGGTCCTTTGGGAACTGGAAGAACCCAATTCCACCTCTGGAGTTGTAATAGATGGGAGTTTCCCTGAATCCATGTTTTCCAGGGGGGTCATTTCAAATATCCCACATTTGGAAACATCTTTGAGTACAATGTAATAATCTCCATAAATTAAATTTCTTCTGCTTGATATTTTGTATAATAAAGTAACAACAGTAATTCTTCTTCTTCCTTTTCTTCGTCTTGTTATCAATATTGTTATTATTCCGATTATTAGTGCGAGGGGCAATCTGCCAGTCATTATAGAGGACATAAAGTTTTCCCAAATCCTTGAAATATGGTGGCACCATCGACTTTGTCCTTAGCATTGAAATAACTTCAGCTTTATGAGAAAATCAACAGTATTGATTTTCTCACTCTTTGTTTTGATTAACAAAGAAGTGTGAGGATTTGACTGACCAACACCCATGGCGTGACCCAAAGCAAGGTCATGTTTTGCCTATCAAAACAGTATGAAGCAGTCAACTTCGCTTAGAAGAATTTCAGCCATTCACAACCACTCTTTGTGAGTTAGGGAACTTTTCATGAGTCCACGTTTGCCATGATTTCCAGTTTAAACTCTCCCATATATCAGGGAGAAGATTTCCCAGTGCTAACACAACCTGTTATATGGTAAACCGTGGTTGAATGTGGGGCTGAACATTCCCTGTCTCCGTCAATGGTCAAAGAACCACTCTGCACTGGTCTGAAGTGCAAGAATAAAACATTTTACAGTTTAGAGCTGCGCAAAACTGTTATTTTAGCTGTTGATTAATGTTCCCTTGTTAAATGATGAATTGTTAGAGTGTAAAATGTGAAAATGTATTCACACAAGCCAATAACTATACTGAAATTTAACACCCTTTGCCTGAAACTAGAAAATGTAGGATAAAATATTTTTCATTTGTCCATATTTTTGATCAGCAAAGAATTGCTAGGCGTTGCTTCAGCCAGCACGCTATGGGAAAGTATTGCTTACATCATGCTTTGCATATTAAAATAGTCTCCAGCAGTAAAGCTATATCACGGCAGTGTTAAGCCATTTTCACTCAGAGGTGCGAGGAACTTCACTGAGGAGGAATTTACCACAAAGAAGTCAGCCCGATAACAGCACTGAATCAGGTGACTTAATCTTTTTACTATTCTAACCAATTGCTCACATTTCTTAATGAATAAAAAAAGCTACACTTGCTAGGGGTTTTATACTTCTGAAAAATCCACTTTCAGAGTTCTATGAACAGAAAATATTGCTGCAAACAAACGGTGAAACCTGTAGAAGGCTGAAAGCAAAATGTCTTATATTGATTGATTCATTTCTTCTTGTTTGCAGTAAAAACAGAAATGGATTCTCACAAGACTCTGATTCTCATCTTTGTTGGTGAGGTCAATTTACTTTGGCTTTTAAATCAGTCTTTTATGTTGAAGGTGTTTCATATAAAAGACATAAATATTGTGTGTTCTGCCAAACGTGTGTTATATGCAATATTTGGATTAATTATGCATGGTGGGTCGGGGAATGAGAATGTTTTTGTTTTTCCTCTAATCAGATTGTACGTTTTTGGGCTTATCATACAGCTAAGTGTAGCTGAGGGATGATGTACCTAAATTAATTGCGATCAAACAAAATCATTGTACTATGGTGGTTTTAAAAGACTAAACATTCCCTCTATCACTAACCCTCAGGGCTGAGCTCCATCAGCTGCTCTCACTTTCCCGTTCGCGAGTACTTCTACATCTCCTCACCCAAGACCTGGGAAGATGCTCGGCTTTATTGCAGAGAGAAGCACACTGACCTGGCCACCTTTGAAAGCATTGAAGAAGTGAATCTACTGAACAGACCAGGCACCATCTCAGGATTGGCATGGATAGGACTGCGTGATGACCCAATGTCCTGGTGGCAAACTATTACCAATGACACAAACTCCTGGAGATGGTCAACGACTGGCCAGGCGATCAGAACTGAATATAACATCTGGTATGGTGATCAACCAGACTACTGGCTGGGAAAAGAAGTCTGTATCCTCATGGAACCCAATGCTGAATGGAATGATGCCTTGTGTCCATCAAGTTTACCGTTTACTTGTTACACTGGTAAGACCAATTATGCCTTAATGCTTTTTATACACTAACTTTACCCATCAGCGTCCGACCAGACAAAATGCTCTTGCATGTTAATTTCTGCTAAATTCTTCAAAAATGTCATGGGCTCCCCACTGAAGGGTTGCCTGGGTGCCTCAGAAAGACCCCACACAACAATTCATTAGCAAGGTACAAAGTACATCCAATTTTGTTGAATATCTTATTTGCAATGACAATAAAGGCATTCTGATTCTAACTCTGACCATACCATCAATATGATACAGCAAGAATGGACGTGCAAGATTTGCTTGGGGTGTCCTCAGTTTACTGGATGTGTTGTTTGGAGGTGTGGACAGGATATTATAGTGACTTATAAAAAAAACAGAAAACAGTTAGCTTTGTTTTTAGTAGATTGATTTATACCAAAATATCAAAAAGACACCAAACAAGTTCTTTTAAGTTAGACTTTCATCATTCTCAGATATCATGTATATATTAGCAATTTAATCATGCGCCTTTTACTGTAATGGATCGCCATCTCATTGCATCATCACTTCTTTCCCCCTGCACAATATCAGGAATTAATTATTTAAATGACAATATTTAACACCTCACGAGCTAACTGAAACAATTGTATTCATCTATTTCTCTATTGCAGACATGGGCCAAAATCAGAAAACCTATACGTTCATCTCAACCCCATTAAACTGGAACCAGGCCCAAGCCTACTGCAGAGAACACCACACTGACTTAGCGCTGATCACCAGCGCTGAAGAAAACGCAATGGCCAAATCTGTGGCCTCTGATAGAGGTTGGATTGGTCTGTACCGAAAACCATGGACTTGGTCCGATAACACCCCAATCAGCTTCACTAACTGGATGCTGAATAAACCAGATAATGCTAATATTAATCAACACTGTGGGGCTGAGAATGGGGCTCATGAATGGGACGATGATGTTTGTGGTAACCTGAAACCTTTCATCTGTCATAAAGGTACCTTTTCACTACAACACAAACATTCAGATCATTTCACTCAAATCCTCAGCATGTATTAGCTCATTGACCTGCAGCAACTTTTCAGTGAAATGTGTTTCTGCCTCTTGAAGTGACGTATTTTCAAGTTATGCTGGATTTTTTTCCACTTACAACAATCACATTTAATTACGCACAGTGTTTCTTGCCTATTACACATCACACACTCCACTACACCACAACAATGGTGTTTTTGGTAAAGCGAGGTGCGTTCCCTCTGATCTTTCGTTGAGTGTTGAAAGGTCCTATAACGTGTCACATCTGCTAAACTTGTGACCTGAACCTAGAAAAAAGTCTTTACATTGGTGGAGGTCGTGGTCTCTGATTGAACACAAATCCCACCCCGATTGTTTAGAGGAAAACTTGGCAGAAGTAGTTTGCATGGGGCAGATTGGTGTGTAAATGGGGCTTCTGCTTTGACTTCTCAGTTCGTGAAGTGAAGAGAACAATGAAGCTGAAGATGAAAACTACCGCCGACCTGACTGATCCTGTCGTTCAAGAACAGATCCTCCAAAAGGTGAAATTCATCCCCCTTTTTTCTTTGTGTCCTTAAACATATACTAATAATTAAATAAACTTTACATCACATTCAACTTAATGTAATTAGCTTCTGTGAAACAAGGAGCAGATACAAAATAGCTTGTGTTTCTTTGATTCCTCCTCAGCTGGGTGCAGTGTTTACAAGCCAGGGAAGGACTGAATTCAAGCTACAGTGGACAATTCGGCCTCAGAAACCTCAGAATTAAGTCCCATTAAGTCACTGTCACATGTTTTTCTCCTGATTAGAAAACGAAATATTTTAGAAACATGAGAAGACATTTGATCTATAAAGTTATAGTTAATCTAAACTTCTAATTTCTGTCTTTGAAGTGGTAAAATTATAGTTTGTACTACTATACTGTATATCAACTAATCTTCATCATGACATTTACTGTGTGCTTAATATTTATTTGCTAATTGGCTTTACTTGGGGGGATATACACATTTATCTGTGAATGGGGTTTAGATGGGGTGGGGTGGGGGATAGAAAATTGGTCTTTGTGTGTTGTTATCAACTGGAGCCTCTTTTACTGGTAGTAATATGTACTTCTGAAGACAATAAAGCATCATAGTTTATGGAAACACCACCAGCTTAAAGCCATACTTTGTCAACAAACGTCCTTTATTAAAGGTCAGGTTTGGCTTCCGAGCCAAGTTCATTTTCTGAAGGTTTTCTAACAGTCATGTGTGTGCCCGTAGCATTGGTATGGGTCACCTCATTTACTTGCTTTCTCAATTTTTTGCCCACTGGGAGCTGAAACGAGTGGAACTGAGAATTGGAAACTTGTGAGGTGGAAGTCATTGGCCACTCCCCCCGGCTGTAGTGGAGGCTGCTGTCCACCAGCCCCCCAGATAACATGAGCCTTACTATTAGCTGGAGCTGGCGTTAGCTAAATGCTAGTAACTGAGACAACGCATATGAACAAAATAAGAGATTTAGGAAAAAAATGAACCAACCATTCTGAAATGTCCTGCTGCAGCCGCAGAATGTGAAGATGTTCGGGAACAGGAACTTCTGATTCTGTGTCCGATTCCACTTCAATTAGCTACGGTTGTACGACGGCATTTCTGCTGTAAAAAAAAAAAGCACATTGTACGCTAAGAACGTACACCAGTGAAAGCTACATCCCCTGGCCAATAGGAGCGTGGTGTGGGCGTGGCCTGACACAGCTCACTGACATTTAAAGGTACAGGGACAGAAACAGCCCGTTCTCAGAAGAGCTCACAAGAGCCACTTTTAGACTGGCTGAGATTAAGTAGCAAAGCTGAAAAACTTGTAAGATTATGTTTTTGGGCCTCTGGCAACTAAATGAAATTGTGTCAAATACCCCATAGAAGGTGACCTTTAAGTACACTTCTACTCACAAACCACAGATCTGGGTACCATTTTCATTTCAACCTGTCACAGTTTTATACTGTTGATATGCAAAACATGACCATGCATGAAGTCCTGCTTTGGCTGCTGGCCAAGTCAAATCCCTGTACTTCAAATGAAAATGTAGAGAGCGAATTTTACCACTGTTGAAAAAAAATGAGCTCCAACAAACAAACAAACAAACAAAAGAAAGGGTTTTAATCTTATGTCAAGGTTAAAGTCCCAATATTTTAGAAATAAAGCAAAACTCACCACTAGATGGCAAAGTGCTAATTGTCCATCTAGCGAGGCCCGAAAAGTCAAACCTGTTTGTCTTCCACCACGACTGAATCCTGTGTTTTTAGATAAGTCCCGCTCAAATAGCAAACAGCGTGATCGGCGCCTGAGCTAAACCCAGCAGGTGCCGTGATTAAGCAGCAGGCGGCCATATTTAAAGTAATGACACATTCAAAGCTCTCTGGGTGTGTCATTCAAATCAGCCTGGACACACATATAGGTCGCCACTGAAACCTGTGCAGTGAGCGGCCATGTGGTGCCCTCACGTCAATTAGCAATGTGATGCTAATCGAAATCAGTGAGTGGATTTGATTTCCCAGACTGACGTGCAATACAGATTTGAAACCAATAAGGACGATAGAGAAATGCTTCCTGGCAGGTCTCTCTTGGAGACCTGTAATTATCAAAGGCCTCTCGTTCCACTGCTCCGCTTTCATTAATAGATAGAAGTTTTATTTGCAATGATTTAAAGTTGAAGGAGACAGAAACAGATTTCCTCAGTTCCTAAAATATATGGACCTTGGACTCTGACCTCAACATAAATATAAAGTGCTCAAGCTTATTAAAAATCAACAGTGTGTTTTGATTAACAAAGTGCAAGGATTTGACTCCGCCAACACCCAAAGCGTGACTATGGGCAATTCGCTTTACACATTAGAACAGTATGAGCAAATCTACTTGGTATATTCTCCCAGATCCCCAAGGATCTGTAATAAGTATGTATCGACTGCCAGGAGTTCAGATCACAGGCTGAATCTGAAACTGCTAACGTTGTATTTTCACTTCCGGAAACAATCAAAGTCTTGTTTTAGATGTGTCCAACAATAAACTCAAGATCGGCGACTCATTGCAAATAAAAATATAGATAAAATGACATCGTCCTGCTTTTAATGAACCACTGAGTTTTGTTGTATCAATTTAAGAACTTTAATCCCAATGAATTCATACTGTTTACTGTTTTTTTGGATTCTGCGAAATTCTACTGGGTACACGTGGAAGTAAAAAACATCTACCAGCTCTGCAGTTTTAATTGATGGTAGTATTTACTGATTCATGTTTGCCATGAGTCCTCATTGAAAGTAATCCATGGTCGGGGGGAGACGCTCTCTGTCAGTAATTCTAATGTAGATAGATTTCCTTGATTCTGCAAATGTAACGATCTTTAAATTGAACCCCACCATACAATTTACTCTATCAATATACTACAGCTTTTATAAAATCAGGAGTGCAAAATTCCTCATTCTGATTTGATTAACAAAGAAGTGCAAGGATTTGACTTGGCCAACACCCAAGGCGTGACTTTAGGCAGGATCATGTTTTGCATTTTAAAGCAGTAAGAAATTTTGAAAGGTTCAAATAAGAATTATACGGAGCTTTGTGGACCTGAGAGTCCAATTGTTGGCTCAAATATGTAAGCCATTGACTTAAACCAGAAAACATAGGGCAAAATGTCAATCATTTGTACATTTTTTTGTATCAGCAGACAATTGCTATGGTTTGATTCAGCCAACACAGACATCTTATGGCATGCTTTGAATATTAAAATAGTGTTTAGCTCTATATGCATTTCAGGGCACATACAGCCATTTACCCTCAGACACGCAAAGATCTTACCCCAGGAAGACTGTACTGCGAGCCAACACCTCAGCTTGATAACAGCATCCAGGAGTCGGAATCAAACCAGGTACATTTACTATTCACTATTCAAACCTCTGAATATCTGCTGAAATCTATAACAGAATGATAGTTACACGTCCTGCCCCTTTCAAAGCTTCTTTTGAAAATGTCAGATGTTTTTCACATTTAGGTTTATTGGTTAAAAATGATCAAATTCCTCTAAGGTTTATTGGTGATCTTGTTTTTCTAGACTAGCTTCATCGTGTGGTTGGTTGAAACAGCATGTCATTGACCTGAATTCTATATGAATCATGTCTGGACTTTAAAATCATCCAAAACCAGCTGTCTACCAACATCAACTATGGTGACAAGGTCTAAATCACAGGCTTAGTAACTGTGAATGGTTAAAAATATAAACCTTTCTGTTATTTGGACAGTCGGCCCTTTTCATGTTGGCAGTAAAATCACAAATGGATTCGTACAAGACCTTGACTCTCATCTTATTTGGTAAGTTGAATTCAGTTTGACCTGTCTGATTTCATGGTGTGTTTTTGATTCCTACTTTCCACAGTGAATGACTTTTAAAAAAAAATCAGTCAATTCATAACCAACTAACAAGGATACAAACAGACTAATTAACGAAGATACGATTTTTTAAGAGTGATGGGAAAAAAATATGGCAAGATATGAATCCAAACTCAAAATTTTATATTTGAATATATTTTGGTTCTGCCATACACCTCTGTTTAGCTGTGTGTTCAATTGGTGCAAATTTACATGAACACATTCAGTTAGTAGCATTTAATTATCAGGCAGTTGCTGTTGCTTGTTGATTATTAAGAATACTTGGTATTCCCTCTATCACTAACCCGCAGGGCTGAGCTCCATCAGCTGCTCTCATTTTCCCCTTCGTGAGTACTTCTACATCTCCTCACCCAAGACCTGGGAAGATGCTCAGCTTTATTGCAGAGAGAAGCACACTGACCTGGCCACCTTTGAAAGCATTGAAGAAGTCAATCAACTGAACAGACCAACCACCATCTCAGGATGGGTATGGTTTGGACTGCATGATGACCCAGCGTCCTGGAAGGGATCTCTGGGCAATGACTCCAACTCCTGGAGATGGTCAACAACTGGCCAGACAATCCCGAGTGAATATCATAACTGGAGGGATACTCAACCAGACTACTGGCTGGGAATGGAACTCTGTGTCCTCATGGAATCTGATTCTAAATGGAAAGATGTTGCATGTTCACTATATCATCCGTTTATTTGTTATACTGGTAAGAACAATTTTGCCTTCTTTCTTTTCATACACCAACTTTACCCATCAAGGTCCGACCACACAGAATGCCCCTGAATGTTGACTTCTTTGGGTCATCAAAAATGTCATAGGCTCCCCACTGACGCTTTGCTTGGACGCCGCTGAAACAACAATTCATTAGCAAGGATCATACCATCAATATGATACGCTCCACTATTTTAATGCCACGCCAAGAATGAACGTGCTAGATTTGCTTGGCCTGTCCTCAGTTTGCTGGATGTGTTGTTGGGAGGCTTGAGCAGGATTTTACATTAACAAAACAGACAACAGCTTTATTTTTGGTAGACTGATTTATACCAAAATATCAAAAAAGAAACCAAGCAAGCTCTCAAAAGTCAGACTCTCATCATTCTCAGATATCATGTATCATAAGGCAGAGAGATTAGCCATTGAATCAGGCTCCTTTTACTGTAATGGATCGTGATCTCCTTGCTGCATCACTTTTCCTTCAACAAAATATCAGGAATTAATTATTTTAATGACAATGTTTATAGCACCTCACAAGCTAACTGGAAGAATTATATTAATCTACTTTTCTATTGCAGACATGGGCCAAAATCAAAAAACCTATATGTTCTTCTCAACCCCATTGACCTGGAACGAGGCCCAAGCCTACTGCAGAGAACACCACACTGACTTAGCGCTGATCACCAGCGCTGAAGAAAACGCAATGGCCAAATCTGCGGCCTCTGATAGAGGTTGGATTGGTCTGTACCGAATCCCATGGACTTGGTCTGATACGACTCCAATCAGCTTCACTAACTGGATGCTGAATAAACCAGATAATGCTAATTTTAATCAACACTGTGGGGCTGAGAATGGAGTTCATGAATGGAACGATGATGTTTGTGGTAACCTGAAACCTTTCATCTGTCATGAAGGTACCTTTTCACTACAACACAAACATCCAGATCATCTCACTCAAATCCTCAGCATGTATTAGCTCATTAACTTTTCAGTGTGCTAGGACCCCTGCCTGCCTCACGCACAGGGCCGAACATACTCACACGACACCTTGGGTAACGTAAAGAAGGGAGGTGATTTTATTGAACAAAAGGATTTAAACAAAAATAACCCCCATTTAAGTACCCCAAAGACCCCAAAACAAACTAATAACTAAAGAGGGGTTTACCTTTACGTAACCACAAATGAAAACCTTACAATGAACCAAAAGCCCCAAAACAAACCTGTTGGACCCATGAAAACAATCTAACTAAACCAAACAGGGTCAAATGAGTACTGCTGATGCTGAGAGAGCGAGAGCTGGTTCCTTTCTGCCTTTATAGGCCGGCTCCTCCTTCAGCCCAATGACCTGCAGAAAAAAAAGGATAGTCAGAAAATACACACTTCAACCAGCAGGGGGTCGGGGTGGGGGGTTACAAGTGATCGACATTCACGTGTTCCATCTGATGCACACTGCTTTGGTTGACTGTTGAAGGGTTCAACAATGCATCAGATCTGTTAAACTTAGGACTGGAATCTTGAAAAGGGTCTTTACATTGGTGGAGGTCTGAACACAAACCCCACCACCATTGTTTAGAGGAAAACTTAGCAGAAGTAGTTTGCATGGGACAGATTGGTGTGTAAATGGGGCTTCTGCTTTGACTTCTCAGTTCGAAAAGCGAAAACCACAATGAAGCCGAAGATGAAAACTACCGCTGACCTGACTGATCCTGTCGTTCAAGAACAGATCCTTCAAAAGGTGAAATTCATCCCTGTCTTTTCTTTGTGTCCTCAAATGCACACCAAATATTAAAGCTAGTGTTTCTCTGATTCCTCCTCAGCTGGGTGGAACGTTTACAAGCCAGGGATGGACTAAATTCAAGCTACAGTGGACAACTCTGCCCCAGTCACCTGAGAATTAATTCCGAAGTCCCTGTCCCATGTTTTTCTCTTGATTAGAAAAAGTTTCCCGATCAGGAAATATTGAAAGACGTTTGAGCTATAAAGTTATACTTGACCTGAACTTCTAATTTCTGTCTTTTAAGTGGTAAAATTATAGTTCATACTGCTATACTGTATATCAACTAATCTTCATCATCTGATTTACTGTGTGCTTATATTTATTTGCTAATGGGCTTTACTTGGGGGGATATAGAAAATTGGTCTTTACTGCAGATATCAACTAGTGTAGTTAGACACTGAAATACTGATATACTGATAAATACTGATAGTAATACTTCAATAATACTTTATCCTGTGTTCAAATAGGTTTTGCTTCACTGTCTCGGATCACAACTGTTTATCACCTTTCTGTTGTGCTTTGTATTCCAGAATGAGGCAGAGGGGTAATTTTATAGGTTTGAGCGACACATTAGCCATGAATTAAAAGGACACTTTTACCCACAAGCCACAGATCTGTGTACGATTTTCATTTCAACCTGTCACAGTTTTATACCGTTGATATGCAAAACATCACCATGCATGAAGTCCTGCTTTGGCTGTTGGCCAAGTCAAATCCCTGCACTTCAAATGAAAATGTAGAGAGCAAATTTGACCACTGCTGAATGAAATGAGCTCAAACAAACAAACAAACAAACAAACAAACAAACAGACAAACAAACAATAGCAAGGGTTTTATGTTGAGGTTAAAGTCCCAATATTTTGGAAATAAAGCAAAACTCACCACAAGATGGCAAAGTGCTAATTGTCCATCTAGCGAAAAATAGTTGTTATCACAAAATGTCCTCTGCTGTGCAGAGGGTGAAGGGGGTTGTCCAGGATGGACAAGAACCTTGTAAGGGTTCTCCGTTCTGCTACAGATGTCAGGGAGTCCAGCTCTGAACCAACGAGGGAGCCGGCCTTCCGTAGTTGTACTTTTTTTTGGTTGATAACAAGACAGTAATGTGCTTTTGTCTCTCCAAAAACTGATGACTTTTGTGTCAAATATTCTGAAAGAACTAGAAACTAAATAAAACAATTGTAAAAAAGGTTGTTTAAAACAGTTATTGACATTGTGCCAAAACGCACACAAATAGGGTAAAACTTACAAAGTGCACTTGCATGTGTAGCCTGAACAAAAGTAGATTGTGTCATACTGTATGAATATATCTAATAAGTATATGTTGAGGTAAGTGAAATGTCTATGTTTGAGGAATCAAGAGAAAGGGACATTGTGCTTCACCCTCTCGATAATGTGGGTTACTTTGACTCAGTGAATACTTCCATCTTCTAAAGTAAAGATGAGAATCTATTCTTTAGTAAACCATCTGATTTTGACTTGGCTCAAAAATATCACTATCATATTATGACAGCTGCTTAACAAATAAAAACTCACCGCTATATGGCAAACTGTTCTATGGTGGCCTGTAGAGTCAAACCAGTTTTCCAACATGTCTTCCAGCCACCACGACTGCGTAAAGTTTCCTTGTCAAGTGTTCAATAACGTCACTTCAATAACTCCTGCACGAGCAGTATCTTCTGCTCCATCCAGTAGGTACAGTGACTCAAGCAACTGCCGGCCATATTTAATGACATATTCAAAGCTTTCGGGTGTGTCATTCAAATCACCCTGGACACACACGTCAGCTGCCACTGAAACCTGGTACAGTGACCATGTGGTCTCTTAGTAAACATGAATCAGCATCTGATTTAAGTGTTTACTGAGTCATTCGTGCAAAGATATAGAGACCCTCACTTTAACCTCAATAGAAACACAAAATATTCACCTTTTAAAAAAATAACTAGTGAGTTCCTCAATGTGTTTTGATAACAAAGAAGTGAAAGGATTTGACTCAGCCAACATCCAAGTGGTAAACCAAAGCAAGGTCATACTTTGCCTATCAAAACAGTATGAAGCAGTCCACTTCTCTCAGGCGAAGTTCAGCCATTTGCAGCCACACTCTCTGAGGTTTGACTATCAGTGATTTTGTAAAAAGCTTTATTTTAATCAAATTTTTCCAGATGACTTCACGATTGTTGGTAGTTGAATTATTTAATCCAAGTTCCCATTTTCACTCTGTTGTTTCAAGAGATGGACATTTTTAGTGAGTCCATGTTCTCCATGGCTGAGCTCAAACACTTCCTGTCACTGCGAGAAGGCCGGAGAAGCTCTTAAACAAAGAAATCCAACTTGTTGTCATCTGGAGTAGTGAACAAGAGTGATTTAAGATGTCACTTACCATACCATTTTGATGAATTGTTTATTATATTCCAAAATGTGAAATTCTTGAAGAAATTCACTCCACAAGAGATGACTGCTCAAATGTCTCTGTCTTTGACTGGAACCCCAAAATGTGCGGCGAAATAAATCATTTGTATTGTATTTGATTTGCAAAGAATTATGTGGGCTTGACTGAGTCAACACGCAATGGGCAAATCTTACTTACATTATACTTTGCATATTAAAATAGTGCCAAGCAGTATATTTATTTCAGGGCACATAAAGCCATTTCCTCTCAGACACACAAAGATCTTAACCGAGAACGACTGTACCGCGAGCCGAGACCTCAGCTCAATAACAGCATCCAGGATCTGGAATCAAACCGGGTAAGTTTACCGTTCACTAATCAAACCTCAAATTGCAGACATTTATAGCAGAATCATAGTTACACCTCCTGCCTCTTCCAATGCTATTTTTGAAAATGTCTGTATTTTCCATTTCATGCTTTTTGGTAAAAATAACCTCAGGTAAAACATAAAAATTCTGTAAGGTTTTTTTTTGCTTTTTTAAAACTAGTTTCATCATGTTGTTGGTTTAAACATAATTTCAGTGACTTGAATTCTATCTAAATCTTGTCCTAATCTTTGGACTTCTAAATCATCCAAAACCAGTTGCCATGTGGGAACAACATCAACTTTGGTGACCAGATCGAAATCTCAGATTGAGTAACTGCAAACGGTTAAAATATAAATCTTTCTATTATTAGGCTGCCTGCGTTCTTCCTGTTGGCAATAAAATCAGAAATGGATTGGTACAAGACCTTGATTCTCATCCTCTTTGGTAAGTTGAATTGAGTTTGATTTGTCTAATTTCATGGTGTGTTTGTGATTTGTACTTTCAACAGTGACACTCAATCAGAATTACTTAATAAATATAAGATTTTTGGGAGAGATGGAATAACTATGCCAAAATTTGAACTCAAAATCTTTAGTTTTGGAATATATTTTGGTTCTGTTCAGCTGTTTGATTGGTTTAAAGTTTACATAAACACATTGAATTAGTAGCATTTAATTATCAGGAACTTGCTGTTGCTTGTTATGATTATGCAGAATACTTGATATTCCCTCTATCACTAACCCTCAGGGCTGAGCTCCATCAGCTGTTCTCACTTTTCCTTTCGTGAATACTTCTACATCTCCTCACCCAAGACCTGGGAAGATGCTCAGCTTTATTGCAGAGAGAAGCACGCTGACCTGGCCACCTTTGAAAGCATTGAAGAAGTCAATCAACTGAACAGACCAGCCACCATCTCAGGAAACGTATGGATTGGACTGCATGATGACCCAACATCCTGGAAGGGAACTCTGGGCAATGATTCCAACTCCTGGAGATGGTCAACAACTGGTCAGGAGATCCTGAGTGAATATCACAACTGGGAAGATGGTGAACCAACCTACTCGCACGGAAGGCACCTTTGTGGGATTCTGGAATTGAATTCAAAATGGCGCGATGCCAACTGTCATAATCGAAAGGGAACCTTTTGCT
The DNA here is from genome assembly GCA_903171835.1 of Mullus surmuletus. NCBI lineage: Eukaryota > Metazoa > Chordata > Actinopteri > Syngnathiformes > Mullidae > Mullus > Mullus surmuletus. The sequence goes on from CAESWR010001296.1 coordinate 59,998, forward strand.
ACACCGGTAAGATACGTTTTGTAGGCTTTCGTCCACAAACCTTAGCTATCAGGGTCAGAGACACACATCACTATCATACACACCCTTGAACACACTTGAACTCTATAGGGGTAAAAGACTAGAAATGGTAACTCAAAGAACTAAGGTTGTTATTGCAATATGCCTGCTTGTTTCCACAATGCACTAGCAAGGACAAGGAATTTAACTGAAAAAATCAGGGAAATGAGAGTGAAAAGAATGTAAGGGACGAGGCTTATGTGTAGTGACTAGAACTGACGGTTGATGGAAAAATTGGGTTTTTAATTAACCAAAAGCATCCAAAAAACCTCAAATCAAGAGCCCCACCCCCCGCACACCAACACATAGCAACTGAAATACAACAAAGTAGTCACCAATACAAAAAAAGGTAAGATGAGGATAGTAAAATGTTATAACCTGTAACGTCATGCACTTGTTTTATTGCAGATATCGGCCAAAACCAGAAAACCTATGAGTTCATCTCTCAGAGTAGAACCTGGTATGAGGCCCAAGCCTACTGCAGAGAACATCACACTGACTTGGCGTTGATCACCAGCGCTGAAGAAAATGCAATGGCCGTGTCTGTGGGCACTGCTGTAGTTTGGATTGGTTTGTCACGAATCCCATGGACGTGGTCTGATATGAGCCCATTACACTTCACCAACTGGTTGGAGGGTCAGCCAGATAACTATTATCAAAATGAGCACTGTGCAGCTGAAGATGAGAATCATCAATGGGCTGATTTTCCCTGCAGTGATCTGAACCCTTTCATCTGCTATGAAGGTGACTCTTTACTAAACACATTTCAGTGAAAGTGTTTCTCTGCCAAGTCTCATGTCTCCTATTTATCAGTGCACTGCCACCAATGGGTCAAAGATGTAAGTGCATTTTGGCAAGTGTTAAGAGTCCTTGGATCAGTCAGAGTTCTTTTCATCCAGTTACCTCAATTTCCACTTCTACTTTTTTGTCAAAAAAGCTTCGGTTTCATTCCAGTATTTTGCGAGAACACTGAAGATCTCGACAGTGACACTTTTGTCAGCACATCCTGATTCGTCCACCTGCTATCTTTGATTAAACAAAGGGCTTGATATTTTCATGACTCTCAATATTTTTAGTGTGTTGCAATTGCCAAACAATGTTGGGGTCCGGGCCGCAATTAATTTAATTTAAAATGCTGACTATTTTTGGAAAAACATGAAACTCTGTCATTTGACCACTAGTTGGTGCTGAAGTATCTTTAGTAATCAAGCAAATATGTGTGTATGTGGCTCCGTGAAGATAAAATCTATTTCTCTGCTTTAACTTCACAGTTCGAGAGTCGAACAACACAATGAAGATGAAGATGAAAACCACTGCTGACCTGACGGATCCTGTCGTTCAAGAGCAGATCCTCCAAAAGGTGAAATTGACCCCTCTTTTCTCTTTGTCTCTTTGAATACATATAATATGGATAAGAAGATGGACAGATTTACATTCAACTTCATGTTATTAGTTTCTATGAAAACAAAGAACAAAAACACAATAGCTTCTGTTTCTTTGATTCCTCCTCAGCTGGATGCCACGTTTACACGTCAAGAATGGACTAACATCAGGCTGCAGTGGACGACTCGGCCCCAGAAAACTCAGATGGAACTCCCATGAAGTGGCTTCCACATCTAATTTTTTGTTTTTGCTTCTTCAGACATTAGATTGATGAAATTATACTTGATAGGAATTTTTTTGTTTCTGTCTTTGAAATGGTAAAGTCGTGGTTTGTACTTGCAAATCTGAGATGATAGTCTACGCCCTGAGCTTTATTGTGCACAGCATACTTGTTAATGGCTCTAATATGAATTTGAATAGGAAGGGAAGCATATAAATATGTAGGAAGAACATTTAAATATGTCTTTTTTGCATGCTGATAAAACTAGTAGGGAATTGTTAGAGGAATAATATTGTGGTCAAGTAGTGCAAGTTCAGTTTGGCTCAGTTTTTCTTTTGTCCACTGGCTGGCAGTGACAAACAACTGTCAACGGAACACTGATAGTACCTTTGGGGACAATAACGTAAAAAAATAACAATAAAGGCTCAAAATCACATCTAGTCACTAGACATTCTTTACCTTATTTTGTAGGAGCTTTTATTTCAATGCTTTGTGGAAATTAAACCCTGGACCTAACACCCAAAACAGGCCTCTGTTGTGGTTTGTGTTTGATTTCTCTGTAGCTTACAAGAGTGAAATGGGGTGATTTTTTCAGTTTATAGAGGTGGCATTCATCTCATTCCAATAAATGATATGAGATTAACCAAGTCAGCTTCTTGATCGCGTTCAGCTTCAATAATTTAAGCTCTCTCTTTGAGGATTTTGATATTTCTATGTATTCTTATTATTGGTTGTGAAGCACGAGTTGCCAAAATGTCATGATTATCACTCACAACCTTAAATCTATAATATTGGCTAGTATGTCGCCACCCCCTGCTTGGAAAACTGTTGCCAAGACATATGTACATTTGGTATGTTCAGTACATAACCCAGTCATGTGACCTGTATGGGTAAAAACACAAGCCTTTATAGTAGATTGGCTCACATTGTGAGCTATGAAATTAAAGATATCTGTTTCAATTGGTCCAATTTTGTACTTTACTGGGGTTGACTAAACAAGACAGTTATGTGCTTTTGTCCTTCTAAAATGAATGAATTTTGTGTAAAATATTCTGGAAAAATCTTAAACTAAATAAAACAACTGCAAGATAAGGTGTTTCAAATACTTTTTTGGATATTGTGCCAAAACTCACACAAATAGATCAAAACTCGCAAGTGCACTTGCATATGCAGTTTCCCCTGAACAAAAGAAGAATATCATACTGTATGTATCTAATAAGTATATTGTTTGTAAATTGAGGTTAAAGTGAAATATCAATCTCCGAGGAATCAAGAGAAGGTGACTGACACATGTGCCTCACCCTCTCGATTATGTGGGTTACTTTGATTTCTGACTGATTCTGACTCAGTGAATACTTCCATCTACTAAAGTGAAGATGGAAATCTATTCTTAAGTAAACTATCTGATTTGAACTTGGCTCACAAAAATCTGCATAATATAATGCCAGCGAGGCAAACTGTTGTCTCACCGTCCACTTATGGTGGCCTGGAGAGTCAAACCAGTGTTCCAACATGTCTTCCACCCACCACGACTGCATCAACTGTCCTCTCGAGTGTTGAGTTAACTTCAATAACTCCTGCTCGAGCAGCGACCAACGTGATCTGTGCCAGAGCAACTTCAATACATCCAGTAGGTACAGTGACTCAGCAACTGGCGGCCATATTTAATGACGCGATCAAAGCTTTCCGGGTATGTCATGCAAATCCACCTGGACACACACGTCAGCTGCCACTGAAACCTGGTACAGTGACCATGTGGTGTCTTAGTAAATGTGAATCACCATCTGATGCAAGTGTTTACTGAGTCATGTGTGCAAAGATATAGAGACCCTTCACTTTAACCTCAACACAAACACAAAATATCCACCTTTTAAAAAAGTAAATGTCGTGAGTTCCTCGATGTGTTTTGATTAACAAAGAAGTGAAAGGATTTGACTCAGCCAACATCCAGGGGGCAACCCAAAGCAAGGTCATATTTTGCCTATCAAAACAGAATGAAAGCAGTCCACTTCTCTCAGGCGAATTCCAGCCATTTTAAGCCACACTCCCTGAGGTTTGTTCTATCAGTGATTTTTCTCAAGCTTTATTTTAGTCCAAGTTTTCCGGATGACTTCACATTACTTGGCAGTTGATTTATTTAACCCAAGTTCCCAATTTAACATCTGTTGTTTCAACAGGACATATTTAGTGAGTCCATGTTCTTGTGTCTACAAAGAATGTTGTATTGTTGTGTGTTGTTTTAGGACAGGTCTCTCTTGAAAATGAGTCCCTGTGTCACAATGAGATTACTTGTATAAATAAGTGTCGAATAATAATAAGATGTTTCGTGACTCCATGTTCTCCATAGCTGAGCTCAAACACTTCTTGTCTCTGTGAGAAGGCCAGAGAAGTAGGCTGCAGCAGCTCTGAAGCACAGAAATCAAACTTGTTGTCACCTGGAGTTGCGAACAACAGTAATTTAAGATGTCACTTACCATCCCTTTTTGATGAATTATTTTATCATTAAAAAATATTCAAAAAATGTGAACTTCTTGGGGAAATTCACACTGCAAGAGAATGACTGTGAGCATGTTGGATGCACATGTGGTGTCTTAGTAAACGTGAATCACCATCTGATGTAAGTGTACACTGAGTCATTTGTGCAAAGATATAGGGCCCTTTAACTTAAAATAAAATATTCACCTTTTAAAAAAAGAACTTTCAATGTGTTTTGATAACAAAGAAGTGCAAGGATTTGACTCAGCCAACATCCAGGGGGCAACCCAAAGCAAGGTCATATTTTGCCTATCAAAACAGGATGAAGCAGTCCACTTCTCTCAGGCGAATTTCAGCCATTTGCAGCCACACTCTCTGAGGTTTGACTATCAGTGATTTTGTGAATAGCTTTATTTAATCAAATTTTTCCAGATGACTTCACATTTGTTGGTAGTTGAATTATTTAATCCAAGTTCCCATTTTCACTCTGTTGTTTCAAGAGATGGACATTTTTCAGTGAGTCCATGTTCTCCATAGCTGAGCTCAAACACTTCCTGTCACTGCGAGAAGGCCGAAGAAAAAGGCCTGCAGCAGCTCTGAAACAAAGAAATCAAACTTGTTGTCATCTGGAGTAGTGAACAAGAGTGATTTAAGATGTCACTTACCATACCATTTTGATGAATTGTTTATTATATTCCAAAATGTGAAATTCTTGAAGAAATTCACTCCACAAGAGATGACTGCTCAAATGTCTCTGTCTTTGACTGGAACCCCAAAATGTGCGGCGAAATAAATCATTTGTATTGTATTTGATTTGCAAAGAATTGTGAGAGTTTGACTGAGTCAACACGCAATGGGGGAGTCTTACTGACATTATACTTTGCATATTAAAATAATGCCAAGCAGGATTTTTATTTCAGGGCACATAAAACCATTTACTCTCAGACACACCAAAGGTCTTAACCGAGGACGACTGTACTGCGAGCCGAGACCGAGAAAGAGTTGCCACATTGTCATGATTATTACTCACAATTTTAAATCTACAATACTGGCTTGAATCTCGATCCAATCCCTACTTGGAAAACTGTTGCCAAGATATACATTTGGTTTGTTCAGTCATGTGACCTAT
>CAESWR010001297.1:43334-54160 GCA_903171835.1 Mullus surmuletus
GGGGGCGTAAATCAGTGGGTTTCGCGCTAACCCTGGCCGCCGCCCCTGGCCGCCGCCCCTGACAGCGGCTGATTGGTGAGTCATTGAGCTCCCGCCTTTATTTGACTGTCCATCAAAGCTGAAGGGTCCCGTCTCTGGTTAAAAGCCGCCGCCCCCCGGGGACCCCGAGCGCAAGGTCGCCGGGAGAGAGCGGCGCCAGCGACCTTGGCGGGATGGGAGATAATATGAATACAATCATGCTGAGTGGCGAAATAATGGCGCCGTAAATTCAATAAACAACCCGGCGGACCCGACATCACCTTCCCTTCATGACATCTTTTTCTGACAGGACAAAGTGATGCAGGCGTCCCGGGAGAGGCCCTGAAGACTCGCCATCTCTGCACGCCAAATGTCAAGGCAGCCATGCGAGGAAATATGAAAATGGAAGAGCTGAGGAGGAGGAAGTGAGCAGCCCCGCCCACCTTCAGCCCACCTTCCAGCCCACCTTCAGCCCACCCCTCTGTCTCATCCACTCTGCAGGAAGACGAGGACTGCAGGATCAGAACATTCAGCCTGGAGTGCAGACCAACACCTCGGCGGTGTTCTTCAGATCAGTCTGAACCACTGCTCCCTCCTCTCTCGAGGCCCCAAGTGCATCATGGGAAGTCTGCTTTACCCGCCCTGAACCATGTGACCCCGGTGAATCATGTGACTCGCAGTGAACCATGTGACCCTCAAACACAATGAGGCTACTTTGCAGCTAATAGCAGAGATATGAAGTTCTCTCGGGGATTAATGCTGTGTTTTTTTCCTGCCAAACCTAAGTGATGAATTGCTGCTCCGCCATGTCGCCGCCGCACACACTCAGCACCCCCCCCCGCCCCCCCCCACACTCACCCCCCCGCTCACACCCCCGCTCAGCCCCGCACCGTAACAAAGCAGCAGTCACATTATCAAATGGCCGCTATAGGCTGCAGTTATTTAAAGGTTGTCATGTAATTACAGCTCGGCGGCAGCCTCATCTCAGGCCCCTCCACGCTGGCGCCGCATTCAGGGTCAACGGCGGGAAGCGGCACGCTGATTTTAGCGAGCGCGCTCGGACCGCTATCACGCTGGAGCTAATGGATTTTATGGAAGAGACCTCGGCGCCGCAAAACAGCCGAGGGGCTTCAAAGAGTTCTCCATCTAATGCACTCACCCTCAGTAAAATGGTAACATGCAATTATCGGTGCCAAAATGGCACCTCCATCCACGTCCATTTGTGCTCCACATCACACGCAGCTACACGTCCATGTTTGGTAATTAGTGTAATTAGCATTTCTCCTTGGCAGGTTCCACCGCGCTGTGTTCAAAGTCGAGCCGGCGCGTTGGTCATGATAACAGTGACGGATTCGTCCCTTGATGTCTCATCAATCACACAGACGTCCCCAAACAAAGAGATCCAGAGATATTCTGAATATGTCCTTCCAAAACGGCCGTTTCAACTCGCTGAAAAACACGCCGGCCGCTGCCAAAAATCTGCATTTCAACACGTTACCACGAGTCCCAAACACGGGAGCAGGACGGCAGCACTTTGTAGTGTGAGGGAAACACACACACACACGCACACACACACACACATCACTAAAAAGCTGTGGAATTCTTCAGTCAGTCCCATTCATTATTGACAACTTTACATTTGATTGAATAATTCTGCAGATATTTATGTTTGTTTGGTTCTTTTTGTTGTTTGTAATCCGACTCGTAGATAAACAAGGATATCAAAGACACGGATGTGAGATGTTCGGCTAAGCTAACTGCAGCTCTGGCCTTTATGCTAATCAGCGGAGCTCGCCAGCCCATTGCCCATCACCCTGATTAGCATTTTTATTTCTGTGTTTTAGATATAATATTCGCAGAGCGCCTGCTCTTTGTCTGCCAGCGTTTGCTCCAGTATCAAGGAAAACACACTGCATTCTGGGAGAGCATGTGTCAGAGAGGGCGGCGGCGGCGGCCGAACCCCGGTGGCTCTTTTTGTCCAGCAGGGTTTAACAATCAGATTCGTGGAGTCAATATTGGTGCGATGGGGCCGAGTGTTTGCCAAATGTTTTGCCCTCTGCTGAAGCTGCGTCTCCAGAGGAGCATCACAGTGACTCCTCGCTTGTTGACTCTCACACTCTTCTTCAATGTTGTTTCAGCCTCGCCGCAGAAAATCGTCTGTGTAATGTGAGCCGTTAAAGCGCCGCCAGCCACGATGGATGTTTCCTCATTAGCGGTGTCACCTCAATGGAGGCGGCGCCGCGTCCTCCTCACCTTCCAGGCAGAAGAGACAACGAGCAGGAAACGCAACTTCTGACAACATCTGGCATCTTCTATAGACTCCAAGACTGGGTGGGGCTAAATACACATCAGCTGTTTTATCTCTTTGAAGCTGCTTCAGCAGGTGTCACATCAGGGCAATTTTTTTATTGGTGGGGGCGGAGTCCAGTGTGTGATTGGCGCTCAGCGAACACGCCTCAGTCATCACGCTGGCAGCATCAGCAGCCAAAACACAGCTTCATCTGCTTCCCTTTCAAAATAAAAGCCAATCAGCAGTGCATCTGATTTGTTGGCTGGCTTTTTTATTGTGAAAGGGAGCCTGAAATCATGTGACTCTGATCCAAAGTGGAGCTAAAAAGCAGCTCAAAGGGAAGCAAAGTTTCTCTTTTTCTGCTTCGACTCTCCGTCTTTGCACAGCAGGAAGCAGCAACACTTTAAGGTTTGCATGGTTGGGATCACTCAGCACACACACACACACACACACACACACACACACACACATGCACAACCTCTGATGCGAAAAAAAAGGATTTATAATCAATTTTCTATGAGCACGAAATGGGAGAAACATTTGTATTGATTTGAAGCCAGTTGAAGCAAAGCGCGGGAAGTTTGGTTCCACTCGAGCGACTCGTCTTATCATCTCCTCTTGGATAAGAATCTTTGAGTTTGAGTCCCATTTGTCCAACAGCAGTTTTGTTGTTTTTTTATGGCAGGAAACTTCAAATGAAGTTGTTGTCTTTGTCTTTCTTATGAAACCTTTAGAAGGTGGCGAGGAAGCTGCCGGGAGGCGTCGCCACGGTGACAGCAGCCTGCTCCGAGGTCGAGCGCCAAACTCCAGGCTGAGACAGGATGTCCTTCACTTTCCCGCTTCCTTCAGCAGCAGAGATTAAAAAAACCCTAAGTGCTGCCAGTTGACTCTGAAAACATGACTTCCTGTATCTGCGCCCGTGACGGACATGACAGGCGGAGCCTCGCCGCCGCCGCCGCCGTCTGTCATGTCGCGAGGAGCGGCGGGTCAGACGGGCTGACAGCCGCACAGTCACCTTTCATCCACCTCACTTCACACACACACACACACACACACACACAGACACTCTGCCACTGCAAACGTCACCATGGTGATCAGGGGGCGGGGTCACATAAAGGGAGACGGAGTCAATTAAAACTAATAGGAAACATGAGAGCGCTCAGGGTCAGACAGGACAGTGTGTGTGTGTGTGTGTGTGTGTTCTTAGAGGACCAATTAGAGTTTCAGAACAACAGACATTTTTCTGCTTCTCACTTTTTTCTGAACTTGAAGGCTGCAATTTGGCTCATTTCCAGGGTGAGACTCCACCTTAACTCTTTCACCGCCGAGTTTAGCATGGGAGCTAATTAGCATGGGAGTGGTCTGACTGGGAGCGCTCCTCCAGCTAGCTAGCGAACGAACAGTGATGCAGAGTTTGATGCTAGCTGGTTCCTGCAGCAGATCCTGTCACATCACAGTGAGGAGCTGCTGGGGGTCAGAGGTCAGTCACAATCCGGCTCGTGATTGGCTGCACGTCTCCTCTGAATCCTCCCTCTTCTCCCTCCATCGTGTGCGGCTCTGTTTCTCCTTGGCGGCTCGCTCTGGTTTTTATGGAGCCCGAAGGGGAAATCAGAGCATTAACGGCAGCAGCGAGGAAGAGGAGGAGCGCGGATTACTGAGAGAAGAGCGAATTAAAGAGGGAAAATAAAACAAGCTAATGAAAGGTATGAATACAAATATTAGAGAGTCTTTACGATGCCGATAAATATTAATGAAACGTTGTAAAAATGTGAAGAAAAGGATAAATTATTGATCAGGACTGGCAGGTCTGGTGGAGACAGACTCCACTCACAGAGACAATGAGGAACCAAGGCATAAACTCGGCCGGCAGCGGAGCGCCGAAACACAGCGCTAAAACACGACGCTGAAACAGAAACACGAAACGCGTTTTTTTTCACGTTCAAATTTGTTTTGTCACAACTTTTTTTTAAACACTGTCCTGGTGGTTTTTTTTCTTTAGGACGTTTAGAAAATTTGGACTCATGTTGATTCCTCATGGTTTTTATATTTTCATCTGTGTTCAAGGATTTTCAAGGATTTCTTCTGTAGATCTCTGAAGAACATTCCAGTTGCTGCTGTTTCTGGTTTTCTCATCATCTTCAGTTGATGTCATGAACCTGCGAGACACCAAAATGAAAATTCCTGGATTGCATTAAAATTGTGAATTTCTCCAAGCTTTTCTTGGATGGATGGACGGACGGACGGACGGATGGACGGACGGACGGATGGATGGATGGACCTCCACCTCGTCTGTCAGCAGGTGATTTAAGCAGCAGACAGCTGATTTCCATCCAAGCTGCCGGCGCAAGTGGAGGAGCAGCCATAAGCCCTTAAGAATTCCTTAGATGAACTTTCTCAATCGTCCCTCAGGACAAGAAAAGGTCCCCTAACTAAATATTACTGTAAAAATATCATATATGAATATTTTCTCACATTAAACGAGTCAATCTTTTTAATCAACTTCAGCCTGAAATATACTTATATCTAATATTAATCATTTGAGCGGATTTTAACCCTCTAAATGTCAGTTTGTTTATGTAACTCCACAGTATTTTAATGGAAAAATCATTTCCATCGAAGTCAATTCAAGGAGGATTTAATGATTATTATTATCATTATTATTATTATTATTATTATTATTATTATTATTATTATTATCATCAGAGCCTCAGATGGTCAATGATTAGCAGCAACATTGAATTTGAGGCATTCAGATTTTTTCTGCAGTGACAGATTTTTATAGCAAACTCTCTTATTAGTTCCTGGGGACAAAAAGTGTCTCCTTCCAAAGACTGCTGTAAAAATATCATATATTCATATTTTTTCCAACTTTAAATGAGTCAGTCTTGTTGATCAGCTTCAGCCTGAAAGAAACATATTAAATATCAATTTTTTGGGGGGTGATTTTGACCCTTGAAAAGGACAAAAAACGTCCCCAGGAACTCTAAGGGTTAAACTTTGGGAGGATGTCAGGTCTTCCTCGGATGACGGCGGCGCCTCCTGGATCCTGATCCGTGACTCCGCCCACCCTGGCACACTTCCACGAGCCCTCGGCGGGATTAAAAAAAAAACCGCAGCAGGCGACGAATTCAGACGCTAAGATGCTTTTAAAGCTGCGCGAGTCGCCTGACTGGCGGTGAAATCGCGGCCCTGCTTGAGATGCAGAGCTGCGGCCTCGTTGACTCGCACTGATGTGGCTGCAATGTGACACAGGAAGAGAAGAAGAAGAAGAAGTGGGGGGGGAGGGCATACCTACACAATCCGCTCCTCATAGAAAAGCACCTTGGGATAATGATGGAGGCGCTCCTAAGTGGCTCGCTGGTCAAGAGGAAGCAGGGCTTATCATGTCGTCATGGTAACCCGGCGGAGGAGAACATCAGACGGCCGCAGATGTCTTGTCTCACTCTCCTGCTCGCTCGCCCGGCCCTCGTTAGGAAACAATCTGCACAAGGAAAGAGAGAGAGGCTGTGTGTGTGGTGTGTGTCTGTGTGTGTGTGTGTGTGTGTGTGTGTGTGTGTCAGCCGATGGAGATTTCTGCTCCAACTGAAGCAATTATTGGCAATTTCATCATCTGTGGATTCATGAACTCTCCTGGAATCCATTCGTGCCGCCGCCGCCGCCGCTCGCACGCAATGAGCTCTAATTGCTGCCAAAACGAGGCCTCGCTCCCGCTTTGCAGCCTGAAGAAAGTCGGCCCCCCTTTGTTATCATGTGGCGTCAGCGAGGGTTTGTGAGGCGCTCAGGTCTGTGGTTTCTCTTTGAGTGCGTCTGTTCCTCTCCGGCTAAGCCCCGCCCCTCAAAGTCTACTCCGCTCTGATTGGTCTGTTTACACCATTTCCACCACAAATGTTTGGTGTCCGGGCAGGAAGCTGATTGACAGCCACCAAGGTTTAGACCTAAAGTATCCTTCACCTTATACTGATGATGTTGGTGACGGTGATGATGTCATACAGGAAGTCCCCACAGTGTGGATGAAGTGCGACGTTACGGGTCTCTTCCTTCTTTTTCTTCCTTCTTCCTGTTTCCTGAGCGTCTGTCATCTCTCACAGAGAGAGAAGCAGCTTCCTTAACCACTCTCCACCTCCTGCCCCCCCCGCGCTGATAATGGCCGCTCCATTGAGGATTCATCCCTCGTTCTTTCCCCTTTCTCCTTGAATGCAAATAACTCAAGTACACGCAAGTCACATCTTTTTGACTCCCCCCCCCAAACCCTGCCCCCCCCTCAGCACCCCCTGCCCCCCCCATCTCTCTCTCTTCTCCTCTTTTTTTCCCTCCTGTTGAAGCATAGCAGAGGATTAGCAGCCATGCGTGACTGATGGGGAGAAGATACGCCATCAGAATAAGTTAGACGATCTCTCCTCCTCCTTCGCTCCTCTTGATTTCTTTGTGCATGAAAGAGCGTGGGGGGGGGGCGGGGGGGGGGCTCTCTCTCTCTCTCACTCTCGTTTTACCAAAGCGGAGTAAGTGGCTGCTTGAAGTGGAGGGAGACTCTGCTGGTGTGAATCTAATCCTCTGCGTGTTTCTGTGGCTGATGTGATGCCGCGTCACCTGCACACCGCCGCCAGACCCTCATTACTGTCACTGCTGACAGCCGGAGCGCGCGTGTGTGTCTGTGTGTGTGTGTGTGTGTCTGAGTGTGTGTGTGTGTGTCTGAGTGTGTGTGCGTGTCTGTGTGTGTGTGAAGCAGTTATGCATTTGGCCGGCCCTGTGCTCTCTAACGTCTGTGTGTCGAGGCAGGAGGGAAGTGGAGGAAAAAAAGCCTGGAATCTTCCCGTCATCTTTGAATCGCTGATTCTTCCAAACTACGTTTCTCCGACCTCCGACCTCCGACCTCCGACTGCCAAATTCCAACCTCCTCCTCCTGGATTCCAGGTGGAAGGTTTTCGGTCATGTGACCTCGTGTAGGAAGCAGGTCACGTCAGCTGTGGCCGAGCCTGCGGACGAACCAAGGAACTTTATTTAGTTTCCCCTCCTGCTCTTCCAGCTGCTGAAGGTTCTTGTCTCGCTCGGACTCGCACAGCTGGAACCTCCTGAGAGTCACATGATCCTCAGGAGCTTATTTTTCTCGAAGCCTCCCGATTGGCTGCCGGCAGTCATGTGACGCCACAGAGCCTCCGCATCCTGATCCGGCCTCCTGCACGTCCGGCCCGCTCGCTCCGAGACCCAACGCTGACGCTAATTAAATGTACTGCACCCTCATTACCCAGAATTCCCCTCTGTCACCCGGGACGCTCGCCATCGCCTTCTTGCTTTTTTTTCCTGCTCTTTTTTTTTTAAGATTAATTGCCTCTCAGTTGGGTGTTTTTATTTCTGTTCCAGGACCAAAGAGGAGGCGCCTGATTGGTCGGCTGCTCCGGGATCAGGCCACGCCGTCACATGACCTGCTGAGTCAGCAACACACACACACTCACACACACGCACACACGCACACACTCACACATACGCACACATACGCACACACACACACACACACACTGATGACCCCTCCAGAGACGAGGCTGACCCCATTACATGAGCTCCTCTCTCTCTCTCTCTCTGTCTCTCTCTCTCTCTCGCCCCAATTTAAAGTAACGAGAGTCGGTCAATTATTGATCCCTCTCATAATCACGTTTGCAGCAGAGTAAGCGGGGAAGCCGCCGCCGTGTGGCCTGAAGAAGCTGACAGTTGAAAACAAAGACGCCTGATTGGTGGAAACCAGGAGCACCGAGCAAACACAGCAAACAATCAAAAATCAAACCTGGTATTTCCAATATTCAATGAAAAACCATTTTGACTTCCCATGTGGAAGTTTGGGGGCTTGAATTATGGTCAGGACTTTTTTGATAATATTTGAACCTACACACGTAATGTTTAATGTTTCCACTCAGGAAAGTGTTTGTGCTGAAGAAATTCCGTGTTATTTTCCCCAGAGTTTGAACTGAATTGTTTTGTTCTTGTCGGAGCTGTGAGGGACTTTTGACCTTCAGACCCTGACGATCACTTTTCTCCTCAGCAGGTCGAGCCGCCGCTCACACCGAGTGCTTTGGAAACGACCTCCCGTGACCTCTGAGCAGCTCAGCGCGTAGACTTCAGCCTGAGTCAAACAAACAGGTGATTTTCCGTCGGTGCTGCTCCTGCGTGAAGCCTGAACACCAGGAACCACTGGCAAAGTTTGACCTTTGACCCACAGCCCAGACTCACATCAAAGGCACCCAGCTGGTTGGCGACGGCGGCCGCCGGCTCCTCGCCGCCGCCCCGGGAGAAATCAGTGTGTGGAAGCGGCGTGGTAATTACGCGGCGGCGCTCCGCTGGGCGCTGATTGATGCCCCTTGATGAAGTCGCTCAGTGATTGAAGAGTGAAAACGCTCGGGGAGGAATCCATACGCTGTCGCCCAGAGGAGCCACGCCATTGGCCGGCCTCCATCCCGCCGCTTAATCAGACGGCTGCTTGGCCGTGCTGAGCAGCAGGAGACCGATCATTGCGGCGCATCAATCAGATCGATCAATCACCTGATAGAGAGAGTGTAAAGAGGCAGGGGGGGGGGAATCAGCTGCTGCTTCACCAGCTCTGAAGATCCAGAGACGAGATCATTGAAGAGAAGCAGCAGCAGTGAGTCATGAGCGAGTCTCAGCTGTGTTGGTCTCATCTCTCAGGTCAGTTCGACGCCAACTTCTGATGCTAGCTTCAGCATTAGCATTACCTAGCTAACTTTAGCATTAGCGTTAGCAAGTGTTACAATCCCAGTTAAAGGGAAACACAACAAACAGCAGTTAAGGTTGTGGTTTATGGCACTGCTGCGATGTAGCAAAGAAAAGGGGCGGAGTCTGAAGGGGACTCGAGATGACGAGTTGGTAAAATCACGAAACAAAGTGACGTGTTAAAAAGTTAAGAAGTTAAATCCTTGGTCATGTTCCGCCACGTCATCCAGCCACAGAAGAAAAAGACTTGGCTCAGAGGTTCTCGGGCGCCATCTGGCGTCTGGTCCAGGTGGAGGTACACAAACACACACACACACACACACACACACACACACACACACCTGCAGCAGAGTGTGTTTGTGCGCTGACGAGGCTGTTAGCTCACCTGCGTGTCGCCTCAGATCTCCTCGTCTTTCTTTGTGTCATCGCTCTCAGGAAGCTCCGGGAGGATTTACGGCGCCGCCGCTGAGCGTCGCCGCCGCTTGCCGGCTTCCTTAATCAGGTTGGCAGCTGCGTTTCCGCCGCCTCGCCTCCCCGCGCCGCCGCTGTCAGCGCCGCTCTCCGCCGCCATGACAGGTGGGTATTTGCAGGAGATTAGGGCTGTAATATTTTGGCATTAAGGTGAATTAATGCAGAGATGAATTTGGAGAATGCGGCTAATTACTAAAGCTGGAGACGTTTTAGGGACGTGTCAGAGGATTTGCTCTCCCGGCTGGCGGCTCAGCCCGCCCCGCCATGCCGCCATGCCGCCCCGCCACGCTGCCACCGCCGCCACCGCCGCCACGCTTCCTGCTCTGCCTCACGTTAGCGGCGCCGCCTGCCCGTGATTGTGGTGTAACTACATGACAACGCTGACGACCATCAGACTCCCAGATGCGGTCACGCAGTGTGTGTGTGTGTGTGTGTGTGTTACTGGACATGCTGACTTTTGGGGCTGAAGGTAAAAACCAAAAGAGAAACTCGATTTGGTTTAAAGACGTGGTATGAGGGTAGAAATGTCCGTAACTTGTCTGTCCTCAAATATTGACACCTTCTGAAAAACAAACAGCTGACTGACCTCAGCCAATCACAAGGAGCCGCTCTGTGCTGTGGGCGGGGCTTCCTCCTCATAACGTCCAATCCAAAGTGGCTGTAATGTGCTATGTTTCTGTCCACAACACGCCCACTCTCCCACTCATCCAATCACATTCTCACCTGTATGATGCCCCGCCCACACCTCATTACATCATCCTGCAAAGGCCAGAAACATCCACAATATCTAATACTGTTGGAACACACACACACACACACACACACACACACACACACACACCTAACCCGCCCACATTCATATGTGGAGCGCCGCACACTCGTCCTCCATCATGGCAGGAAGGCAAACAGGCGGCGCCTGCGAGCGTCTGAGCAAATGTCAGAAAAGGACAGAGCTCGGAGGCGGAGCCTGCAGGCGGCGCCGCAGAATTAAGATCATGCTTTAAAAAAAGATCATAAAAATACAGCTGGAGGGTTGGTGGGTGGATGAAATCAGTGCACCGCTCTGTTAAAGGTGCATTGTGTGAATTTGGAGTCACAGAAAGTGATGGTAGTTACTGAACTTCCTGTCTTCTAAATAAAAGCCCCTCAGTTGTTTCTAAGGCTGACACGATTCATTGGCCTGTTGACGCTCATAATAACATCAGGAAGCAGCAGCAGCTTCGCGCCGACTCTGCTGATCTGAGCCGCAGCAGAGGAAGTGACGCGTGCTGCTTATTTTCTGAGATTTCAGTGTCTGCTGGTGTTGTTCACTAATCTCTGGTAACTTCAA
>CAESWR010001297.1:68379-80879 GCA_903171835.1 Mullus surmuletus
CTGCACCGCCGGGACCCCGAATACAACAACTTTAAAAGCCCTTTTCTCCGTCTTGTGCTGCTTGTCTCTTTATCGGAGACGGGCCGAGTGCTGCGGGCGGGAGAGGGCGAGCTGGCAGGAGAGCCCAGTGGAATCATGGGTGTGTGTGTGTGTGTGTGTGTGTGTGTGTGTGTGTGTGTTCGTGAGTGCATTTGTGCCCCCCGTTTCTTTTGTTTCAGCGTTTCTGTAAAATAAAACAACACTAAATATTTCATGTCATGAATTTTCTCTGGAATAATGCAGCTTTGTTGTCCCGTGTTCTCCCTCGCCCTTGTTAATATTAAAAGAAGCTGCAGCTGCGCGAGCGTCTGACAGGAGGCGGCGTGCGGCCGAGCAGCAGCTTCAGCAGCAGCAGCTTCAGCAGCAGCAGCAGCAGTCGGCCGACCCGGACCTCAATTTAGAGAAATGAGACGAACCAGTTTGGGATTTTTGTTACTGTTTTCTTTTTGTAAATTTGGACCAGCTGCTGCTGCTGCTGCTGCTGCTGCTGCTGCTGCTGGAGGACGTGCAGAACATAGATGATCTCCTGCTGAAATCACAGCAGCTCTCCAACATCTGCTGAACCAGGAGGGGAAGGAAATCCACCCTGGAGATCCACGAGGAGCTCAGGAGCTCCAACATGGCCGCTCGGTGACATCACACTCAGACCGAGGAGGGAAGGAGGGCGACGGCTCACAGCTCGACGCCTCTCAGGCAGCTTCGCAACCAGCCGACGCTGCTGCTTCAGGCCTCACCAATGAACATGAGCAGGAAGTGTTTTACAAATCAGTAATGACTTCAGACCAGCAAGAAAACAGCTGTTGGCTTGCTGGTACCTTGCTGGTACCAGAACTCTCTGCTGGTACCGACCCTCCACCAGAACTCTCTGCTGGTACCGACCCTCCACCAGAACTCTCTGCTGGTACCGACCCTCCACCAGAACTTGTCACTCTTCCTGGTGACTTGATTTGGACTCCAAAGACAGAATCAGAATCAGAATTCCTTTATTAATCCCAAGAGAAAATTGCTTTTTGTTGCAACAACATCTCCAACTGAAGTGTCCAAGTGAAAACAAGTATAGAAATATAAGATATAAGAAATATGAAAATAAAATGAGAATAAAAAAACATGTGAAAAAATGTATAATAAAAAATAGAAGAACGGCAGCAATAAACAAGAAGTGCAGTATGTAAAGTATGCACAGAATGTGCAGTATGAACAGTATACAAATAGTATATCAAGATTCCTTGCTGATAGAACATGAACACAACACTAATTCATCCTCCTTTAGATGAGGAGATCGGATAGGAGGAGACATCATCACATGTTCACCTCAGAGGAGGAGGAACCAGGGGGGAGAGGAGGGGGTTTAAAAAGGGGTTATTGGTCTTTAAATGGTCGTGTCCAACCAGGTTATGCTGATGGTCTGCTTTGGAAAGACTGATTGACTGCATGGAAACGTACACAGTCATGTTCTTCAACTGTGATTAAGCCTCAGCTTTGACCAGTTTGACCAGTTTACTTTGGTCTCTGGTCTCTGGTCTCTACCCTCCCCGCCTGGATGCCCCCCCCTTCCCCTCCCCACTCCCCCCAAGAAGACGTGACACTCACTCGGCGCCGGCGTGATGAATCTAATTTACAGCCCGGACATTCTCAGGCAGCCTCGGGGTCGGCTATTAGCGGCACCGAGGGGACACGGACCAGGAGTTACGACCACAAACTGTCACCGTAGCAACTGCAGCCGCGGACTCACCCTGCATGAGTCTGGATTCACCCTGGTTTACTTTTCCTTCAGAATCTCCTTTTCCCAGGAACCAGGGTGGGAGCTTTGTGAGTTGGCGGTTGGGAGAGGGAAGCTGGTTGCCGGGACGACTCGTCTCTGTGACCCGGATGTTGAACACAAAACCTGCACCTGCCGCTCAGCGTCCTTAAAAACTCATTAAGCAGCGGCGGCTGCGGCGGCTGCGGCGGCGATGCTCACCTTCCACGGACACCTCGGATTGGCCGGCCTCACTTTGAAGCCTCTCCAATTAAATCTATTGTTGCTGGCGGCGAGGGGCGCTGCCCCCTGTAGGTTAATTATGTCATTACCCGCTTGTTGGTGAGATTGTTTCATGAAATATGAGCGTAATAAAAATACATGGCCGAGGGCGATATTAAAATGAGGCCCACAGCTCGCGGAGATCAGATCGGATCCTCGCTGCTGTCGGCTTCATCATTCACATCACGAGGCCGCTGTTGGCGCTGATGCAGGGAGGCGGGAACACAAATAAGAGGCTGGCGGCGGCAGCGGCGGCGGCGGTTGGGGCTGGAGGGGGATCGCTCATTCATCCCAAAATGTTATTTCTATGCAAATGAAAGGGGCAGGAATTAGAGGCGGGGGAGAGCCCAGACGGGCCCGAGTCCCGCTGGTTGCCATGGGGACCGAGATCTCATATCATCAGTGTCAAGTGGGGCAAGAAGGAGATGAGCCAAGAGGGCCGGGGGGGGGCGGGGGGGGGGGCGCTGCTCAGCTTCAATGTAACATCACCTGACACGTCTGAGGACTTCATTCCTTGATGTCACTGACGTTCCTGCTTCGCATGCAAACGCAGGACGTGCAGAGACCTCCTGACCTCCTGACCTCCTGACCTCAGATCATCCCTGGATTCATGTGTTTAGAGACGGAGCTGCTGAAGCTGCTGCTGATGCGAACATGGTGGTCCGTCTCTGCAGGGGGGACACAGTGAAGCCCCTCCCCCTCACTCACTGGAGGTTGTAACTGATGTGGAAGATGTGTGTGACCTCCTGCTGCATCGGGAGCCTTGAGGTCGTGAGTTCCAGGTGGGACGAGAGAGCGAGTCCGTGTGTGAGTCTCTCACTCTGACGGCGAGCTGTTGGATTCAGGAATCACACTGGAAGCCTCGGAGATGTTCCAGAGAAAATGCAGCTCTGTTGAGTCTGTGCTGTTCTTTTTGTTTGATTTGGGGTTTATTTTTTGCTGTTGTTTGTTTTCTTTTTTTATACATATTAACTTATTGTGTGTGTGTGCACGTTTGATTATCTTGAGAAAAAAACTGATGGATAATAAAAACAACTACAACAAACAAACAAATAGATAACTAAATAAATCAAAAATATTTGTAGTGAAGTATTTTTGCAGCTAAACGCAGCTGCAGCTGTTTGACTGTGATTCTCTCAGCGGACGCTGCTCGTGTCCAACACTTTCCTTCCTCTGATGGCGCCGAGCGTCTGTGATCGTCAGCAGCACGAGACCACGGAAGCAGATGTGACACTGATAAAAACACCAGGAGAAGCTGTTTTGAGTGTGTGTTTGTGTGTGTGTGTGTGTGTGTGTGTGAGGAGTGTTGTATAACTAACGAGACCCCTCCCCTCCCCTCCCCTCCCTACACCTCCTAACCGGCATCACCGTTGCCGCGATGACATCAGCACACTTGGAGCATCTCGCAGCATTTGAGCGCAGCTATTAAAATCATGAAACATTAACGCTGCTGAGAGCAATTACGTCCCCGCGTAGCCGGAGGGCTTCCTGCATTTATTATGCATCTGTTGCCCCCCCCCCCCCACGTCCGGCTTTCAAACTGCGGCGCAGGTTAGAGCCCGGGCGATGCCGGCTGAGATGTTGCCACTATTAAGAGAATTAAATCCAGCTAAGAGGGCCTCTCACAGAGAACATCAATCCTCCATTATCTCGCCGCTCGCCGCTCGCCGGCCTCCATCCTTCTTCTCCAGCTGATTTTTACTGCTGCGCTCACGACTCGGCCGCCGGAGACTCTTCAACCCCCGTCGGATAAAAATAAGATCTGTTGAATGAGTCTTCGTCTCTTTTATTTCTTGAAAAAAAACAGCATTAACATGAAAGGCTGCAGCGGCGGCGGGAGGCGGCCGCAGGAAGTGATGCGCCGCTGACACACACCCAAGTTTTTTTTATAATTGTTTCCTGTTTATTTTGCACTTTGAAGAGCAGGTTCTTTGTGCTGGTGTGTGTGAACCGGCAGTGTTTGATGTATGTGTGTGTGTGTGTGTGTGTGTGTGTGTGTGTGTGCCCGAGGTAAAATATCACATGCAGCCTCATTATGCTCTGTGATGTCGTTCACTCTTTATTCTGATTATTAAACTCTGAGGTCCGAGGCAAAGAAAAGTCACAATCGATCCTCGTCCTCCATCTTTGACCAACAATTAAAACAGCTGCTCAAAGACACGCTTTGATTCTTTGAATCCAGTTTGAGAGGCTCATCACCACCATCATCATCACCATCATCACCACCACCATCATCACCACCACCATCATCACCACCATCATCACCACCACCATCATCATCATCATCATCATCATCACCACCATCATCACCACCACCATCATCAACATCATCACCACCATCATCATCACCACCATCATCACCACCACCATCATCATCATCATCATCATCATCACCACCATCATCACCACCACCATCATCACCACCATCATCACCACCACCATCATCATCATCATCATTATCATCACCACCATCATCACCATCACCACCATGATCATCATCATCACCACCATCATCATCATCACCATCATCACCATCATCACCATCATCATGATCATCATCATCACCATCATCACCATCATCACCATCATCATCACCATCATCACCATCATCACCATCATCATCATCAAGATCATCATCATCACCATCATCACCATCATCACCATCATCATGATCATCATCATCACCATCACCATCATCATCATCATCATGATCATCATCATCACCATCATCATCACCAGCATCATCATCATTATCACCATCATCATCATGATCATCATCATCACCATCATCACCATCATCATCATCATCATCATCATCATCATCCGCTTCATCATCATCACCATCATCATCACGGGATGCATGTTTGTCAGCAGTTGTGCTCTGCAGTGATTTTTTCGCTCCACCTTAATGGCGTGCTGGTCCCGGCGCGGCGGCGCGGCTCGGCTCAGGTCGGTGCGGCTCCGTTCTCCCTCGGGGCCAAACAAACCGCCGCTCTCGCCAGCTACAACTTTTCCACAACAACATCAGAGGCTGGCGAGCGACCAAAGCAGCAGCGCCGCTGTCAGTCTCCCACAAAACGACCATCTGTGCCGCTTTCCCGCCGCCCGTCGTCGCGGCAACGGAGCAGGAGGGCGTTTAGCTGCAGCGGTAAACACGGCAGGTACGGATGTTTTCTCTCTTCAGTTCGCAGCGGTTCGGCTCGGCTGCTCTGAAACTTTTCCCGCCGTGTTTGTGCATACTTCCTGCTCCCACAGGGACCCCCCCCCCCCGCCTCCACTAAAGCTGACTGGCCAACCAGAACTCTCCGACAAGCCGGCGTTCACCTGTGCTCCACTCCTTGCTGCCCAATTACCCACAAGTCCGTGGGGTCCTTCGTTACCCGGGGGCTCAGGGGCTTCTGCTGCGCCGGCGTCCTAATGAGCCGACAGGAAGCAGCAGCAGCTCGGCCTCCAAAACTTCGGAGAGGAGAGAAAGTCGAGACGCAGCATCACAGGAAGTTTAACAAACACGGATTCTAATTTCCCCGCCAGGAAACATCCAGCCTGCAGGCAAACAGCTCCCACACACACACACGCACACACACACACACACACACACACTCACACGCACACACACATCGCAGCTCCTCTAACACTGATGTTCACTAAACCATCTGCTAACTGCAAAACATCTCGGCCCTGATGGAGGCTGCGTTCCACCGCGCTGTCTCTCATTGGTCTTTGGCAGAGGTCAAAGGTCACACGGTCTATAGCTAACTAGCCACCAGTGTTGGGGGTAACACATTACGAAAAGACCCCAACAAAGTAGTATGTGACTAATCAGGCCGGCGCAGTGTGGCGTGGGCCTGGTGTGGGCTTGGGCGTGGCGTGGGCGTGGGCGTGGGCGTGGGCGTGGGCGCGGCGTGGCGCGGCGCTCAGCAGCAGCGGTGAGATCTGTCTGCCGTAGCTGTAACGGTGAGTGTTGGTGGCGGCAGCAGAAGGAAACAAGCATTCTGGGATGCTGAACACTGTAACGCTTTAAATCAGGATGAATAATGAAAAAACCTCCTGTGAAGAGCAAGATGACACAGATGGTGTCGATGCAGCTGTGATAAACTCTCCCAGCATGCATCTGCTCTGTTTAAATGTTATCAGCGCTGCCGAGCCGAGGAGGAGGAACACTCGAATGCTTTAGTGTGCACATTGCAAACAGGCAGCGCTCGGCCCTGGAATAAGGCATCCTGGCACCTTCAAAACTGTTGTCTTTACACCCTGGAAATCTGCATCTACGCCTTGAAAACTGGAGTCATTGTAGCCTGGAATCCAGAATACTTGTCCTTGATAACCACATCTAGAAATCTAGAAGTTCTTGTCCATAATAGGGCAATGTCTATTCTGCCTTAAGAGCAGGCCTTTTTACACCTTGAAAACAAACATTTCAGCCTTGAAAAAGACACATTCTGAAATAATCTCTACACCTTTCTGTGGTGTCTGTGTTCAGCAAACTGGCATCTTAATATCTTAAAGAAGCGTCATCTTTGAATTCTTTATCGTACATCATTTAACAATGAGCATCTGCATACCTTGAAATTTGGAATCTTTACACCTGTATGAATAAAATCTCTTTTTACAACCAGAAAAATGTTTTCTTTGCACCTTGAAAACAAACATCTACACCTTGAAAAACAGTATCTTCACAGTCTGACAGCATCTGTACACCTTTAGACCTTAATCTTTGTCCAGAAAACTGGCATCATGTCTTAAAAATGTTTTTGTGCTCTGAAAAGCTTCATCTTTACACCTTGAAATCTTCATCTTTACACCTTGAAATCTTTATCTTTACACTTTGAATTCTTATTCTGTACATAATTGACAAATTAGTATCTGTTTACCTTGGAATCTGCACTCTTTACACCCTGGAATCAGTAAGTATTTGTATTTGTGCCCCTAAGATCTTGTTTTACAGAAAAGCCAGAAAAGCTTGAAAGCCTGATCTTACTCTCCTCACATGCCGGTTCCTGCTCGGTCCGGTCGGAGGTTTAACTTCCCCTCTGGATTGGTGGGTCCAGCGGCAGCTTGATCCTATGAACCTTTTGGGCCAAAGCCATAACTCATCGGTGCCACTCACAACCCGCCTGTGCCCGTGCCGCCCACGCCGGCCCTGGCTCCGCCCCTCCTCGCCACGCCGTGTCAGCGAGCGTCAGCTGGCTGGCGGAGGAAGGAAGGAGTCAGCAGGGCGGCCAGATGAATGTGTTCTGGCACAGGAGGAGTCAATAGTCCTGATTTGATGCGATCAATCCTCTCCGGAACGCCTCGCAGTCAGATGACCCCCGACAAATGAAGCCAGCAGGAGGTTCCCTCGCGCGGAGAGAAAGGAGAAGAAGAAGAGAAGGTGTTGAGGAGGCCGAGGAGGAGGAGCCGCTCCCGTCAGCCTCCTCGCTCCTCCCTCCCAGTCATTCTGCTGCTGCAAAGGAGCACAAAGCTGATTAGCGGAAGGTACCCCCCGCNNNNCCCCCCCCCCCCCCCCGCCCGTCCCCCCACTGTGAGGGAAATCTCTTCCACTGCTGCAAAGCCTCTGATTTCATATCCTTTTTTTTAATGTAAGATTACGCAGCAAGTGCTTAATCAGCTGATCCTTCATCACCAGCATTGTGCCCCTCCATGTTTTTATGTGACCTCCCACCTCCCGGGGGGGACGTGTGTGTGCTTTGGATATGGTGTGTTTGTGTGTGACTGAGTGTGTGTGTGTGTGTTCTCGCTTATGTACACTTTGGGGTCACACACTCGACTTTAGACCAGTTGATTGGGGACATCATGTGCAACTGGGGACAAAGTCCACGTCCCCAGTTGTTAAAGTGTTGATATTGGGTCAGTGTTAGAGTTGGGGTTGGTTGAGGTCAGGATGAGGTTGAGGTCAGTGTTAGAGTCAGTGTTAGGGTTAGAGTGAGTCTCCAAAATATCAAAGTCAGTCCCCACACGGAGGGTAAAAACACCTAATACCCCAAAAGTGACTAAAGCGAGTAGGCGTGTGAGTGTGTGTGTGTGTGTGTGTGTGTGTGTGTCTGTGAGTGTGTGAGTGTGTGTGTGTGTGTGTGTGTGTGTGTGTGTGTGTGTGTGAGTGTGTGAGAGTGTGTGTGTGTGTGTGGTGAAGGGGGATCGTCTCAAACAGTTTGGTTCTGTTAGCAGCAGCAACAGCAGCAGTGTTGCTTCATCAGTGGAGGTGGAGGGTCTGGACACACACACACACACACACATACACACACACACACACACACACACACACACACACACACACACACACACACACACACATAGACTAATCACTTTCCTTGAGAAGTTTCAAAGCAAATTACAGAACTTTTTCATTCTTTCTTTCCTTCTCTGAACGATGTCAATGTTGTTTTTGTTGTTGTTGTCAAACCTCCGCCGCCCTTGAGCGTCTGAGAGCCTGAGCTCAGAAACAGAGACAGAACAAAGACACCAACACGTCTGAAAAAACTCCAAACACAAAGACATTTGTCTCGCACGCATGTTTTCATTTGAGAACCTGAACTTGCTGTTAATTGTGATAATTATCACTAATCATTCAGACCGATCTGACGGATCTGAGGCGGAGGATCGTCAGCGAGGACACGGTCGCACGCGGACGCTAACAAAGCAGCAAAGTATGAGCGAGACTTGGAGCCGCATCCACAGACGCATGAAAGCATCAATCAATATTTATTGCACATAAAGGAGCTGTTTTGCCGCCATGAATGATTCACCTTCTGCCGTCTTATTCAAACTGATGAATAAGGAATTACCGGTGAATGAGGCGCCGCACCTGAGCGGATGTTTACACACTGCAGGTTATTATTATCGCCGCCGCGCGTTCCCGCCACATCGCCGTTTGTCTCTGAATTTTTCATGTTGGGGCAGAGAGTGATGCATGCTGGGTAGGTATCTGCGCAGTGATTACTCCCCTCTGTCGGCCGGAATTTACAGCCCAGCTTTGGAAATTATAAATCGCTCACAGCCGCCGCGTGTCGCCGTGTTTATTCATCGCGACATCATAAATCAGAGTTTTTTATTGTTTGGCGTCGGCGCCGCAGGAAACGGTTAAAAGCTGATGGATGGAGCGCCGGCGGCCGCGGCGCCGCCTCCCTCCTCTGTGTCAGTGTGCGCCAACGTGAAGGAGCAGTTTCACACACACACACGATATAATAATAGTAATAATGATCATAATAATAACAACATCAATACTACTACTACTACTGATAATAATAATGATAATAATAATAATAATGATAATAATTCCGCCTCCTCCCTGGAGAACCGGCTCACCCAGAGATGACAACACTGACGTTTTTCATACAATTCACAGGAAACAGTTTTACAGGTTTTCTAAAAGTTTGTGTCTGAGGTTCTGAGATCAAATCCAAGTCGTGCATTTTTGTGTCCATAAGAGAGGAACGTCTGAGGATCAAAGGGTCAGAGGTTCAGATGCCTTTATAGTGGTTTCTATGTTTGATCCAATCACAGAGGAGGGTGCAGTTACTCTGCGTTGCCGTGGAGACGCCTCTGAGGAGGCTGTAAAAAAAGCACACACTGCTCACGTTTTTTTCCTTCAATTTCCTGTTTTGTACGAAAAATCTGGAGCGCTTCCTGCGGCTGCTGGTCGCCCTGAAGTGCTGCGTCCTCCTGAGGAAGCAGCTGAGAACCTGATTCATCAGAGACGTGAACTTTAGAAAGGCGCCAGCAACGGCGGTGACTTCTCAGACACAACAGAATGATTTCATTTGCTGAGATTCCCTCATTTATTCACATCTGCTCTTTGAATCGACAAATTAATTGTGGACAGGCGGAGCAGCAGCGAGGTCACATGGATGTTAAACAAAAAAGGTTGATGGGGTGTTTAATTCTCCTTTAGGAGAGTGGAGGGAGAAGAAAATCCCCCTAATGATGCAATCATCCAGGAGTCTGCCTCCCGCCAATCACCTGTCAAATTATGAAAAGCGCTGTTTGTGGTTTTAATCTCACTGAATGCCATTCAAGCATTTTCTATGCAGAACATTAGAGCCCACCATGAATTAATCAAAAGGGAGAAGAAATCAATCCAGCTCTGACATTTCAAACTGCGCAGCAAGCATCCTAACACACACACACACACACACGCACACACACACACACACACACACCTCGTCAGGCCTCACTCGTTCTGCCTCACTTCATCAGCGTCCTGCTGCAGAAGTCTTCAGCAGCTACGCAGCCACACTAGGATTCACAGAAAAGACTACAACTACAACTCCCATGATGCAGTTCATGGATCATCAAACCTGCCCTCACTCTGCCATCGTTACACCAACCGTGAGTTAAAATTAGTCTTTTATGGAAACCTAATAGAAACACTCAGCATTTTATATCATTGGAGAGCAGAGGATCATGGGTATTGAAGTCTTGAAGCCATGGCATTTACAAAGGACGCAAAACGGAGACACTTCAAAAATGTGAAAGGTGTCAGAAGCACAATGACAGACCTGCAGACATCTGAGTTCAAAGGCTGTAATGCATTCTGGTGAAAAGCATCATGGGACATGTAGGCAGAGAGAACAGTTCCAGCCACAGCCTCAATGAGATGTTCTTCTGGAATTCACTGTATAGAGTGAGGGCTGAAGAGCAGAACCTCTGAGGGTTCGACCGGGAACCTTGAGGACGTTCTTAGAAGCAAGTGATGGTTTGTTGGCTCCATCCTCACATTCTAAGAGCTGCATCTTCAGCTCATCTCCAAGGTTCCTCCAAAAACCCTCTGTCAGTTTTCACCCCTTGGTTCTCCACCCAGCCTTCGGAGGAGAAACCCTGATTTCTCAGTGTGCGCCGGAATTTATGGCCTCAACTGACAAGATCAACACTGATTGGACGCTCACATAAAACAAACTTTCCCCTTAAGTCCTTGTCAAGATGATGTCAGAGAGAGATCCATCAGGAGATGACGGCCGGCGAGGACTTTAGTATCAATTCATTGATTGATTTCTTCTTCTTCTTCCTTGAGATGCATGAGTGGAAGATAACGGATTCACTGCTTTTAGCAAAGAGTGTGTCTCTGATGGATGTGTGTGTGTGTGTGTGTGTGTGCGTGTGTGTGTGTGTGCGCGCAGCTGCAGCAGAGGAGTTTAGAATCATGATGGATGACGCGGAGAAGAGCAAAGAGCATGAGAGTGTGTATGCCGCCACGCCGCACATCTTCATCCATCTCCTCGTTAATGCAGCCGCCACCGCCGCCGCGCCGGCCTGCCGGGACGCTCCGTGACAAATCACCCAGGATGCACTGGGACGTCAGGGTTCAAGCCCCGCGTGTACGCCAGCACAACTCCATCTTGATTATTGTTTTACTGTAAGTGCTCCGCTGAGCCGCGGCCAGTGTCACATGACCACTAGGGGGAGCAGCTTCAGGGAGCGCCGTCTCCTCGGCTGTCAATCAAAGGACGTGAACGTGACTGAAGGAGCTTCTGCCATCAGTGAAGAAGCAGCAAACTGAGCAAAAGAGGCACAAAGTGGCCACTAGGTGGTGACGGAGCAAAGTCAGGAAGTATCTTCACCTCAGCAAAAAGTTAGCGTTAGCATGTGGTCCTTCCAATCCCTGCTCAAAACACACCTTTTTAAATGGCTCGTCAGGTGTGACCTCGTCTTCACCGCGCGTTCCTGCGATTCACACCTGATTTATTCTGCCCTTTATTTGATCTGTGTGTTCTATTGTTTTTAATTTCCCGACACAGGATCGTTTGTTCCTGCTGAGCTTCTGTCGTTACTTTGTGCTGCTGTCACACACACACACACACACACATTTCCAGACCACAACACATGACTTTTCTCTACTTTTGAGGATGTTTTCTGCTGAAAAAAGAAGCTTGAGCAGAGTTTCCAGAAGAAAGAGGCAGCTGTAACTTGGCTCCTCCCCCTCCTGTCTGAGCCAATCATGGAAAAATGTGACGTCTTGTTTTGCGCTCGTAGATCAGAGTCACTCAAAACGTAGCCGAAAAGAAACATGGAGTGTCGGAATCTGTGGAGCTTCACAATCCTCCTCATCGCCACACGCTCCGCCTCTCCGTCTCTCCGTCTCTCCAC
The DNA here is from genome assembly GCA_903171835.1 of Mullus surmuletus. Lineage (NCBI taxonomy): Eukaryota > Metazoa > Chordata > Actinopteri > Syngnathiformes > Mullidae > Mullus > Mullus surmuletus. The sequence continues at coordinate 80,519 of CAESWR010001297.1, forward strand.
CTCTCCGCCTCTCCTGCGTCTCCGCGTCTCTGCGCCGTCCCACCATTCCGTCGTCCCCATTGGAGTTGTTTCTGCACGTCTCTGAAGACGAGCGTGGACGTGCGCGAGCGACGCGTGAGCGTGGCGGAGGGAAGAGGAATGAAGCGGGGCGTTAATCCAATCCACGCCTGCCGTATTGTTCCTGACAGACGGACAAACGGGGGAAATCTGCCGTCTTTCAAGCAGTTTCATCATGAGGCTGGAAATGAGGAGGCTCCTCTGGGTGTTTGAGGGAGGAGCTTCATCTGGCGCTGACCCGGAGGACGCGGTGGCGGCAGCGAGGACGTGGCGAGGACGAGGTGGAGGACGTGGCAAGGACGCG
>CAESWR010001297.1:106201-121578 GCA_903171835.1 Mullus surmuletus
GAGGAGGAGGAGGAGGAAGAGGAGGAGAAGGAGGAGGAGGAGAAGGAGGAGGGAGAGGAGGAGAAGGAGAAGAAGGAGGAGGAAGAGGAGGAGGAAGAGGAGGAGGAGGAGGAGGAGTCGTCCCTCTCGGGCCGCACAAAACCGGACTTGTACTCAGTCCACCTTAAGACGGTCAGGAATAAATTAAACCTACGTCCAGAAACATGAGGGGTTAATTCCTCTCGCCCTGATTGAATTCCTTCTTAATTTTCTGCCATCGTCCGTCTCTGGCTTGTCATCAAGTCAGACAACATGCTGCAAACACACACACACACACACACACACACACACACACACACGCAGGAGTAAACACAAACACGCACAGATTGCAATCAATATGCAATTTCCCTCTGCGGATAAAAGATGGACCTACTTGGAGGCCGTCCCGCCGCTTTTGAGTAACGGCGCGTCTCGCTGAAGTGCTGCTATAATTCTCATAACTGCTCCGCTCGGCCCCTAAATCCTGATAAAAAGGATTTTATCTGGTGGGCAGATGCAGACACGCAGCGCCACTTCCTGTCTCACCCGTCCGGCTTCCACGGCCGCAACCTGTGAAGCAGACAGACGGGTGGTTCCGCAAAGATCTGTGGGACCGGCGCGAAATCTACGCCAACTAACCGTCATTTCCCATGTGATGTTTGATGTTTTGAGTTCATACCAGTAATTTACCGTAAAGTTGAATTTTGCAATAAAAAAGTGCTATATCATACAGTTGTACCGTGTTTATCACTGAGATACTGTAAAGATAGGTTTACCTTAAAACAATTATTTTTAAAGCAAATTACAGTCATTGAGTTTATAATGGAATTATTTTTTACATGAAATTACTGTAAATCTGGGGGGTTCATGGTAACTTACCGTAAACAACAACAGCTCTCTACTGTAAAGTTAACAGATGCCAAAACAACAGACTTTAATATCTCAAACATCCTGACGGTATTTTTCATGGTGAAAATCTGGCAACCACAGCTGATGGTGTTTTACCGTGGATTCCACAGATGTACTCGTTTTATTTTATTTTTTTTACGTTATACAATCAAGACCATAAATGTGAATTTTCAAATGACTTTTATGAAAATGTTGATAATCAGATGTTTTTTAACCTGCTGGTGTATTTAGTTTATCAAACACCAGAATGTTTAAAAAAAAAAAGAATCCCCGTCCACACGTCATCGCCACACAGGATGAGGGAGAAAAGTCGTTATTCTGCAAAAACAGAGATATCTGTCGGCGCGGCGATGCTGGAGAGCAGCGCTGGCAGGAGGAAGCTCGCGGCTCTCAGTCTCCTCTCATTTTTTATTGGGGAGACGGAGGCTTTCAGTTCTGCAGAAGCTCCAAGTTTGAGTTTGTGCTTGTCAGTGAATCAGGAAGGATGGGCTCGGCTGCGGCTGCACTGCAGACACACTGATCTTCTGTTCCAAAGGTGATAAACCTGCACAAGCTTCACACACACGGATGATCTGGTGGCCACGTTTGTTCCCACGGTGATGTGATTGTAACATTGTAACATTCTATTTCCATATGGATCCAACGGGGACCTTCAGGCAGGTTCTTCTCCTTCTCAAAGCAAAAATGAGCCAAAATGTCCTGACTTGATCTCGCCGCTCGGACACCATCAGGTTTGTTTCATTGGTCTGTAAGAGAACCATCCGACCTGAGAGGCCACGCCCCTCAGCCTTCACCTTCATCAAAAACAAAAGAATCCTTCAACAAAACTCTCAAATCCACCAAATAAAAGCAGGACGGGGACGTGCGTCCACACTTTGATCTGGTTGCAGTCTGATTAGCATCTGATCTGGTTAGCATGAGGAGCTAATAAACAAACCTGCTCCCGAGGCCCTCACGAGTGAATAGTCGGCTCCTTCCTGGATCGCTGCTCCTCTCTGATGATCCCGAGGCGCCGCGTGAAGCCGCCTGTCAGACTCCGAGTGTTTCAGTGAGGCGACTGAAGCGGCAGCAGCTCGTCCTGCACGCGGCCGCAGGCAACAATTCAATTAAAGCAGCGGCGCGTCCCGCCGCTCCCAGCCGTCGTGCCTGACTGGGCCGGCCTCGGGGGCCGAGCTTTCACGGCCCAAAACTCCAGAATATGACATCATGGAGCGGCGCAGCGGGAGCGTCCCGTCCTCGCGTCCAGGTCGACAGGTGAAGCTCAACAATGGCCGCCTGAGAGGCTCACAGATTTCCTGGAACACAATGCGTCTGCATGCTGCCAAGCGTTTATGGTAATGCTGCTTTCAGTGGAAGAATGGCGGATTAGTGCAGCGATGGAGCTGGAGCGGCTCCACCCCCCCCGCCCCCCCCCAGAGGAGCTGCTGCAGGCAGATGGCCGAAGGCCCAAACTGGGGGGGGGTGGTGGAGGGGGGGGGCAGGTCATGTACCATTTTGTTCCACTAGATGCTTTAATTAAAGCCTCTGCTTCTGCAAACCTTCCTCATGTCTTCACTTATTAAACAATTTCTTCAAAGAACTGAAGAAGAAAGTCGGACTTAGCTTGACTTCAAATATATGAAACAACTGTTTCGAGGCTCAACAATCCTCATGTTCAGATTTATGTTTGAAGTTTGTTTGAATTATTGTTGTTGTCCTCTTGAGCTAATCACCGAGCTTCTCAACCCTGAGAACCGACGGCTCCGCGCTGACTCAACCAAACGCTTTGGTTCCTGATTCCTCGTAGTTAGGAGGATCGATCCAGGAGTTTTACGAGAAGCTCCTTCTTTTTCCAAAGCTGAAGTCGCTACTGGAGATGATGGAGGCTGTCAGATACGTCCAGCTGACCAGCCAGCAGCAGAGACTCTGCTTTTCATTAGCCGCCACATTGAGACGGAGTGTTGGAGGACTCGCGCCGTCAGAGCAGCTTCGTGTTCGGCACCAAGAAAACGACACGTCTGACGTCTTCTCTGCTGCTCTTCATTTGTGTCATTTTGCGATGAACTTGATCTTTACTGTCGATGGAGTTTGTCTTTCAGAGCGACGGAGAGACGGCCCAGACTTTTAACGAGTCTCTTCTCTGCGGCTTCACTGCTGCCAGACGGCCGAGTCGCTCCCGGGAGGAGCTCGCCGGGAGGAGCTCGCCAGGAGGAGCTCACGGGGAGGAACGCCGCATTCCATCGGGAATGTCTGGCAGAGGTGGAGAGAAGGGAGACGAACCAAGATGCTTCGTGCTTTCAGCTCTTTGTTTCATTTCTTTCGCGGAAACTGGTCTGTAGAAATTGATGCAAGAATTAGACATCATTATTGGACCTCTTTTAGACGTTGAACTGACGTTCACATTAGCATGTAATGTGGATGTGCTCTCCAACACCGAATCTACACGTCTGTGCAACATGCAAAAATGGCCCAAGATTTAAATTTACCTGTTTCAGACGTCAGCATCACATTTGGATGTCATAGGTGAGTGCGGTTGATGGAATTGACAACATATTCAATAAAACATGTTTAATGACCATCATAATTGATTTCGTTTGTATATCCAAAAAGTAAATGATACATGATAGAAATAAACACCATGGACACAAAAGGTGATGCCCAAGTCTTTATGTGGAATGTCATAATGTTGCAGATTTATGCTTGTCTAGATGTGAGCGTTGATGTCCACCATCCAACATGCACACGCTTTAAAGGCCATCTCAAAGGTGGAAACTGCCAGAGAACAAGGCCAAGAAAATTAGCAAGAGGCCATCAAAGTCAGAGGAAGAGATCCAGGTCAGCCTTTAAACCACAGGCTCTAATCCATCTATCACATCTGCAAGGACAAAGAACCAGGCATCAAAAGCAGCAGCCTGCTGTATCACGTTATTCCAGCCAGAACTCATCAGTTGTCGTTTCCTGTAAGAGTCCCTGTGCTGCTGATCATTCCACAACAAACTACCGCGGCAATATAACCCTGGATCGGGACATTTCGGCCAATTTTGGCACCGTACGTCAGCCAGGTGAGAGCCCCATTATTTACTTTCGTCGCCATTGCAACGATGTCGTCAGAACGACTTAAACCGCCAATTGGCTGAGGCGAGATGACGTCATCGGACCCAGTAGTAAAAGCCACTCTGATTCGCTGCACCCGCTTGTGCAGTAGGTGGCGGTATGCACCTAAACGTTGCTTGCGATCAGCCTTTGAATTTACAGAAGAAGAAGAAGAAGAAGAAGAAGAAGTAGAAGGCTGTTGTACTACTAGTACAGAGCGTATAAAGGTAAGACATATAATGTTATTTACACGTCTCACTTAATTTATAGACTGCTTGCCTGCGCGAACTAGGAATGTGTCCAGACTTTTGGACGAGTTGTCCAAACTCCCTGTTAGCGAAGGGCCAAAGTCTAAAAGCTCATTAATTTCACCGAGACAAGCACGCTTATTTTCACTCAGCCTGGGTTGATAAGACGTCATCTGAAGGTCATGTGGACGTCACGATCGGACCATCATGTGAACGTCCGCTGTGGATGTCCGCACGACGTCAGATTTGGATGTCCATATGACGTCCAAAAAAGATGTAAAAAAAACTTTCACTCTGCACCTTCAGGAGACCTGATTTCGACGTCAAAACATGATGTCAAATACACGTCATTTCGACGTCGCATTGCTCAGTGGGATATTTCGGTTTTAGTTTTTTCATTGTAAAATGAAAATCAAATAAATGCTTGTTTTTAGTTATTTTCATTACTCACCTCTGAACAACATGGACTCTGCACTAGCATGTTTTTAAAATATTTTTAGGTTTTTTTGTTTCCTGAGTTTATCTGAACTTTCAAGGCTATTTTGCGTTTATCGACCTCGTGGTTTTGGCTGCAGGGTCGTTGATGACGACACTTCACATGTTTGATCCTTGTGCACGGTGACACAAACTCAAAAGATAACAATCAAAGAATTAGAAAATAAATTGATTGAACATAATTAGACAGTCCTTTATTCATCCCTCAGTGGGGAAATTGACATTGTGTACAGCAGCCGTACGTACAGCCAGACACACATACAACACACATATTCACACACACATACACACACACACACACACACACACACAGGATGAAATAAAATAAAGAATAAAGATAAAAGAACTAGTGTAATAAAGAAGAAAAAGAAAAGAAAAGAAAGGAAAAAACATCAGTGCACGGGATAAAAGAAAAAAGTACTAATATAAGGAATAAATAAATAGAAAAAGGAGCAGTGCAAAAGAACAAATGGGTCTGAATGTGAATGTGAAATGGCTCGAGTATTTTTCCGAGTGAATTGCACATGTTAATAGATAGATAATAAATAAGTTATGGTTCTGGGAGTAGGAAATTGCACATAATATTATATTATTGTTGTTGGTGGTGATTGTGGAGTCTGATGGCAGCGGGGAGGAAGGACCTGCGGTGCCTCTCCGTGATGCTCTGCGGGTAACGAAGCCGGTGGTTGATGGATCTTCCAGGGCTCTCACAGTCTCGTGTAGGAGGTGGAGACGTTGTCCAGGATTGATGACAGCTTTGCCACCACCCTTCTGCCGCCCACCACCTCCACGGGGTCCAGACTGCAGCCCAGGACCGAGCCGGCTCTTCTCACCAGCCTGTCCAGTCTCTTCCTCTCCGCTGCCGTGATGCTGCTGCTCCAGGCGAGCACACCGTAGAAGCTGGCTGACGCCACCACAGAGTCAGAGAAGGTCCTTAGGAGCCCTTCCTCACTCCAGAGGACCTCAACCTGCGCAGCAGGTGGAGTCTGCGTTGGCCTTTCTTGTAGAGCGCCTGGGTGTTGTCAGCCCAGTGCAGGTTCTTGTTGAGGTGAACATCCAGGTATTTGTAAGAGTCCACCATCTCTATTTCTGACTCATCTTAAATGTGAGGCTAGAGAGCAGCTCCCTCACAACCAAATCAACATGAGCTGTCAATGATGAGCTTCTGGGACTTTCTGGTTTCTCGTCTTGGGTCTTCGCTATTTGTTCCTGGACTTTATCTTAATTAAAGATAAAGATGCTGCTCTGTGGCGTGTCTGCTTTTGGCCGGTGAGCGAGAGTTTGGGAAGGTCGGGGTCGGACGAGCTCGGGGAGCGGCGGCAGCTCTCTGCAGCTTCTGTGGCTGCGCTTCCACTCAGTCCATATCGGAGTCAAAGTTCGTCTTCTGCTTACTGAAACATGAGGCGTTTCCATGCGTGAGCAAACAGGGTACCGACCCGCCACCAGTACTCGGTGCTGGTACCGACCCGCCACCAGTACCTGTACTATTCCTGGTGTCGTGGTCAAGATTCCTTGCTGATAGAACATGAACACAACACTAATTCATCTTCCTTTTGATGTGGAGATCCTGATAGGAGGAGACATCATCACATGTTCACCTCAGAGGAGGAGGAACCAGGGGGGAGAGGAGGGGTTTAAAAACGTGATATGAGCAGATTCTGCTTATCTGTGTTATTGGTGTTTCCACGGCCGTGCACAACCACGTTACAGCTGATATTCCGCTTAGAAAAGGCAGATTGACTGCATGGAAACGTAGCCAGTGATGCTGCAGCCGTCCAGCACGTCTCAAATTTGGATTATTCAGGTTGTTCTGCTTCATTTGTGTATCTAAGTGTCCGTGGCGGCGCTGCCAGTCCCGCCCCCCCGCCAGCTCCATATCATTCAATAAGCGGGTTCCGGCCCTGACCGGTCAGACTCCTCCTGACTCCGGCAGTCGCAGCCTCCGGCCGCTTCCTGCCGTGATAAAGTGTCGGTGGCTGCCGCCCGCTGAGGGCTGATGGGAGACGCTTGGCAGAGGGCGACAGCAGGTAGTGCCGCTGACATCACTGCCCGGAGCTGCGACTCCTGCTTATCGCCGCCGCACCGACAGAAAAAAAGGATCATTCTCACCTGGACTGGCGGTTTCTCTCCATCTTTTTTTAAACGGGTGCCAGCAGTTCTGAGAGCGCACAAACACGGGGGGGGGGGGACCTTTGACAGGTGTCAGTGTGCTTCCCTGTACAGGACGCAGGTGACAGCCGAGTGCTGACAGCCGCCTGCTCGTCTCTAAGGAGGACGGCAAGCGGCCGTCACAAATCCATCCACTTACCCATCCATCCATCCATCCATCCATCCATCCATCCACTTACCCATCCATCCATCCACTTACCCATCCATCCATCCATCCAACCACTTACCCATCCATCCAGTTACCCATCCATCCATCCATCCATCCATCCATTCATCCACTTACCCATCCGTCCATCCACTTATCCATCCATCCATCCATCCATCCATCCATCCAGTTACCCATCCATCCATCCATCCATCTGTCCATCCACTTACCCATCCATCCATCCATCCATCCACTTACCCATCCGTCCATCCACTTACCCATCCATCCATCCATCCATCCATCCATCCATCCATCCACTTACCCAACCATCCATCCTTCCATCTGTTAGAGCCCTCAGGACACCACAGGAGCTTCTAAAAACTCCACCCAATGCCTTCACCATCCCAACATTTCCTTGTGATGCTTTTATTTTCTTCCTGCTGCCACTGCTGGAATATTAAAAATGACCACACTGCGACACACACACACACACATACACACACACACACACACACACACACACACACACACACACACACACACTGGCATCCCAGGCTCATTTGTCCTAAAGGCTGCGCGCAGCGGTGTGCTGTGCGTCGTGTTTATGGCAGAATTACAGCGGCTTTATGATGTCAGCAGAGGCGGCGAGCTGTTCCTCGTCGCCGCGGTTTATTTACCAGGAATAACAGACACATCTCAGCCGACGCTCCTCTGGGAGAACACGTTCACGGATGAGACGCTTGGCTCATTTCACCGGAGAGGCGGATAGATTGCTGCTCGCCCGCCTAACTATCCAATCGCTCTTTGTTAAACAAGGCACAAACCCAATTACAAAGTGCCACACGCTGACAGTTTATTAACATCATCGTCGCCGCAGAGCGCCGGGCGCCGCCTGTTAGACGCACCCTGATGAAAGATGGCCCTGTTTTATCCAGAAAAGGAGGTGTGTGTGTGTGTGTGTGTGTTTGGAGAGGCCAGACAGGTAATCAGTTATCCTTCATCTCTATGGCGGCTGCTTTGGGCCGCGCCTGCCGCCCGCCGGGTCAGTGCTGCCGCGCGGCGGCGAGCTGAGGAGGCTAATGGAGTCATATTTCTGGGCCGCGTCTGATCTCGGCCTCTGATCACTTCATTAAACTGATGTTGATGAATGCACAAAGCAGCCGCCGCGCCGGCCGACGCAGCAGTTGCATCTTAATCACGGCCAGCCGGAGAGGAAGGTGGGATAATCGCTCACTGGCTTCCTCCTCCTCGCTGCGATGGAGTCGGCGGTGGAACCCGAGCGGAGACCACCAGGGGCGGCGGGCGGCGGGTGGGCGGGCGGCGGCGGCGGGTCGCTCACTGACCACCTGTTGAACCTTGATGCGCTAAAGTTGGGGTTGAGATTATGCAAATCATTTTATGCAGCTGCTTTTTTTACTTTGCTGCTGCTGCTGAACTCACTGCCTCTCGAGGGCTCTGTGCCTTCAGCAGGACGCTGATTTGAAAAGAACCGAGTGAATAAACACATTTTTTAGTAAAGTGCGTTGTTGCATGGAGGCGCAGCGACGAGATCGGAGGCGCAACTCAACCTGGTGACTACGAACAAAAAAAGAGGAGAAAAAAGATGATTATGGTGGTAAAAATAATACCAATAATAATACGAAGAAGAAGAAGAAGAAGAAGCAGGAGAAGAAGAAGAACTTCACTTCTTTGTATTTATTTTTACATGTACAGCACTTTGGTCAACTTGGGTTGTTTTTAAATGTGCTTTACAAATACATGTGATTTGATTTGATTTGAAGAAGACAAAAGGACGACACAACAATTGACAATAATAAAGACAAATATAAAAGACAAATGACAATGTCAATGACCAAATATTACATTCTCAAGTATGAGTGGTCTAGTAAATGAGAACTTTGTAAGATGTATAATATAAGGAGAAAAAAGAAGCATAAAGCAGCATTAATGCTGATGTGTGAGGCGCCCCCTGGTGGAGGCCACAGTGTCCTCTGTCGGTTCAATGGATGAGGTTCTGCTCAGAGTCAGCGCTCCATATGTAAAATAGTTACCAAAAGTTTTCCAAATCTAAGGGAAACTTCCACTTCTGTATGCATGGATGCAGCAAGGCATCCTGGGAGAATTGTTGCTCCGCCCCCCCCGGCGATGGACAGCTTGTTTGTGAGACCCTCCACTCGACCGCCAGAACTCCCGCCGCTTTCTGTTGCGGCGAGCGGCAACAAATGTGGATCATAAATCTGTAACACGGCTCTCGTGGGGCCGCCGGCAGGTTTACAGCCACTCAGGGGGGCGTGGGAGTGGGGGGGGGGGCGGGGCGGGGGCTGGGTGGGCTGGTCCAGCCATTAATATGGGCCACATGCCATTAGAGTGGACACACTGTGGCATAATGTTGTATAATTTCCCTCTACTTTAGAGCGATTAATTATTCATTTTCCCTCCCGCAGGAAGCGAGTCCGGAGCGCGTTCACCAGGGAGGAGAGACGAAAGAAGCCTAATAGGCTCTGTGTGTGTGAGTGTGTGTGTGTGTGTGTGTGTGTGTGAGTGTGTGTGTGTGTGTGTGTGTGTGTGTGTGTGTGTGTGTGTGGTTAAGTTACACATGTGGTCACAAGTTGGAAGCCATGCACGTATGAGAGGAAATGAATAATCCAAGCACTTCCCGTTTAGACTCGAGGAAGCAGGTGACGGCAGCTTCCGCTCGGACTCGGCTGCTGCTTCCCGCTTTATCAGCTGATTACGAGCGACAGCCGAGCTCGTTTAACCACTTAACTGATTTCACACTCGCAGGTCGAACTCTGTTTTAAAGGCTTTTTGCAGAGTGAATGCAGGAACTTCACACAGCCGTGACCAGTCGTCGGCAGCTCGTTAGCGCGACGCGGCAGCGGCGCGATGGTAGTTTGGTTTGTCCTCGGGTTTTTTTTATGTCATTTAGAATCTCGTCTCTCGCTTGAAGCTCTTGTTTCTGCGTCTTAGAATTTTTTTCCTCTTAAAAAGCTCCGACCTGAGCGTGTTTGACCTGTGATAGACTCTGCTGCTCGGGGGTCTGAGGTCTTCGCTTCCGGTAATTTGCATGAAATTGAAGTATTTGTTTCAATAAGGCTGTAATTCCTTTTGGTTATTTTTACAGCGTTTGTGCTGACAGAGGCTCTTTGTTCTGTCCTGGAAGTAACAGAAGAAGAAGAAGAAGCAGAAATCCTCAGAGAGCCGATTGTCTTTGCCGTTTTCCCTCCGTTAGTGCCGCTTTAACCTCTGAGCGTTTCCTCCTTTTAATCCTCCTGAGAAGAAGCTGAGCAGGGAGGAATGTGCCGGATCAAACGCAGCCCCCCCCCGCCCCCCCCTGCCCGCCCCGGCCCGGCAGCAGCACAAGGCTGCTCTGTGTTCGGGGGGATTCACAGGTAACCGGAGCCACCACACGCCCCCCCACCTCAAGGCGTCCTTCTTTGACAGTAAACGCCGGCGATGTAATTAGCCCACCGGACACAAAGACCCCGACAGCCCCGACCCGGCCTCCATGGCCCCCCTGGTCCCCCCTGGCCCCGCCCCCCGGCTCACTGACTCATTAGGAGACAACAGATTAGATAACGGGGGTTTAGGGTGTCCACTGCCGCCGTCCACCTGCTTACAAGCCCCGCCCCCCCATCGGACGCCTACTATTCCGTGCAACTCTCATTACCTGTCTGGAGCAGAGGTTGCTGTCCCCCATCTGAGGTCGCCCCCCCCCCCATGTTGCTCCCCCCCCCTCCCTGAGGACCACCGCTAATGGATGTAACGGAGGAGGAGCGGAGAGGGAAGGAGAGACGGGAAAACAAGCTCAGGAGGAAAGAAGAGATGAGAAGATTTAATTGGATGGTGATGGACAGCGACCACACACACACACACACACACACACACATACTCGCTTAAGTCACCTTTGGGGTATGTATTTATTTTTCTTTTATTATTATTTGCCTAACCCCAGCCCGAGAATTAAGTCTCGTCTTTGACTGACCGCAGCTCCTGACCAGAAAAAGCTAGAGGCCTGGAAACAGTACCAAACCCCAGGTTTTAGGACGTCCTGAACGCGCTGGTTTTGGTCCTGAGTCTCTACGACGCTCCGTTGTGGGCATGAGCTTTGACCGACTGCCATTGCACTTATGGTAACCCTAACTTGGAAAGACTCGCCATAACTTGAGATGCAAATGTGCTAAAGACACCAAACCAGCGTCTACCCCAATGTTTTCATGGCTGCCGAACACAGTCGGCTTGGTCCCGGGGCTCTAGTAGCCTCCAGAGCTGAGATACGCAAGTTCAGACAATCATAAAGAGGCTGTAAGAGGAGCTCAGGACCCAGCTCTTTGCACTCGGGGTGCCCAAAAACCTATGGGTAGAAGTTGGCCCCATGTCTCTATGATCTCCGGTTCTCTGAACCCTAACCCTAACTTCAACCTTATCCTGACCTCAACACTAACCCTAACTCTGACCTCTGACCCAAAATCAACCTTTTAGGTTGACATTCCGTCCCCAATCAACTGGTCTTAATTCAAGTGTGTGTGACCCCGACATAAGCGAGTACACACATACACACACACACACACACACACACGACTGAAACAACTTTGAGGCAGAAATTGAACTTTGAACCCTCCAGTAGATTTGGCCGTTAGCTCCTTATTTCAAGTGTGCGAACAAAACTCACTCAAACTCCAGCGATGATGTCGGAAACAATCAGAGGAGGAAGAAGCCGAAATGTGTCTTCATTTTATTGTCTCGTTCAGGAGCCTAATTCTCCTTTAAAAAATACTTTTTCCTCCTTTTGATGATTTTGACTTATTTCCATTTTTCAGAGCCGTACACTGGAAAGAACAATTAATGTCCACCACATCACCGCCGTGGTCTGATGTGTGAAAGACTTCATCAAAGTGATTCACGGGATTATCACGTCTCAGCTCGTCCTGCAGCGCGACTGTCTGAGACACGGAGAACAATTCAAGTCAGTTCGTGTGTGTGTGTGTGTGTGTGTGTGTGTGAGAGAGAGAGAGTGTGAGAGAGAATCAGAATCAGAAAAGACTTGAAAAAGAGAAATGTTTGTCCATATAAGGAATTTGCCTTGGTGTTCATTGCATAGAAAATATAAATAAAACAAAATTGTAAATGTATATGCGCTCAAATATACAAAAACACTATACACTGTCCTGGAGCCGCTCCATGCAGACGTCTTCAAAAAGAAGAGACGGGTCTGGAGAGGAGATGAAATGATCAGGTGAAGACAAAGAGGGGATATGACGGGACAGTGAATCTGTTTACGCACTGACATTACGGGGACATCAAGGACTTGTGAGGACATTGGTCACGTTCGGTCAGTCGAGGACTCAGGAGGATGCCGAGATGCAGCTCCAGCCGTGTGTGTGTGTGTGTGTGTGTGTGTGTGTGTGTGTGTGTGTGTGTGTGTGTGTGTGTGTGTGTGTGTGTGTGTGTGTGTGTGTGTGTGTGTGTGTGTGTGTGTGTGTGTGCGCTTTCACCTAGAGAGTTTTTGTTTCCTAACCCCTCCCCCGATGTATGATAATGAATGTAAACCGAATCACTTCATTCCATCAGCATAAAAAGGGTTGTATTCTTTCTTTCTTTTTTGTGGTGGCTTTTCCCCTCGGCTGCGTCGGTGACACGCGGCGGCGCTCGCTGATGGTCTGTACTTAAAATATGGAGTCTAATCCATCTCCTAAAAAATCCCCTCAGCGTCCAGGTCGACCAGCTCGTTTAAAACTTCCTGACACTGACGGGACTGACAGCTGATCCCCCGAATAAATGGAGCATCTCCTCAAAAAAGAGAGTGTGTGTGTGTGTGTGTGTGTGTGTGTGTGAGAGGTACTCTCTGGCTGCAGGGCGCCGCCGTCACTCAGGCTGATAAAAATGAGTTTTTGAATATGGAAGGAGGCGAGTTTAAAGCTAATTCCTCCTGGTCTCGCCCCAGAAATACAGATCTGCCTCGCTGCAGGGGAGCCGGGAGCCGGGCCAATCAAAGCACTTCCTGTCAAAGAGGGGAAGGGGCGGGGCATCCACACTAAAACACAGGCCGTGTCCCAATTCAGGGTCTGCATCCACAGGAGTCTGCATTTGAAGTGTGTGTGACGTCATAACTGCGTAAAGGTCGTCTCATTTCATTCGCAGCACGGAGGCTCCTTCAGATGCGACTGGAAAAGCAGCCTTGCTCCGCCCCTTTTAGGAGGACGCATCCATGTGTCCTTTGTGGCCTCATAATCCAGGCAGGAACATTTGGTGACACAACCAGAAAGTCCTTCAGAAGCTTGACCGTCCCAATTTACAGCAATCGTTGCGACTTGCCGAGGCCACGCTGAAGGCGGAAGGCTGAAGGCTGAAGGCTTCATACTGCGCCACCTGCGTAGGATGTGTCCTCCTGAACTCTGGTTGCCATGGTGACGAGTGTTTGGGTGTTATTAACCCGCTGACTTCCTGTCTGATGAGATGGCGGCTCTGCTTTGTATCAAAGACAAACTGCTTCACTTCCACCAGAGCAGCTCAGCAGCAGCGAGGAGCAACAGGTTCTCGACGTCGGGCTCCATGTTGACACAGCTGACACACACACACACACACACACACACACACACCCAACGGTAATAACATTCAAAAGTAACCTGAGTAAATCCCATAAAAGACACAAAAAGACAACAACAAAAACATCCTCTTCTCGGTGACGTCGCTGCGCTCAGATCACCCCGATCTTACCCGGACACAGCAGTGCTATTTTCTGAGTGGCTGACATGTCGTGCGTATGTGTGTGAGTTTTTGATTGGCTGCAGCCTGTCAAGCTCCCGTTGAGCTCCACGATGTCCAGAGCGTCTCGCTGCACGTTGTGCTGCACAGACAGCGGTGTCACTCAGTGGGCGTGACATCGTACGTTCTCCCGCGTGACAAAGAGAAGGCGTGACGGGTGGGAGTGTGAGAAGGTTAGAACACCTTCGGGGGGAAAGAAAATATCCATACACCAATATATCCCGATATTTCACAACGGGATAGTGTTACTTAACTGAAACACTTGATATTTTGTATTTTGTATTTCATCAGCTGTTTGCTCGGTTTTGTGCTTCATTTCTGCCTCCAACCGCTAGTTGGACTCTGTCATTTGATTGACATGCTGGTGTGTGTGCAAGTTTTGCAGTGAAACTGGATGTAGGACGGAGCGGCCGCGACGTCACTGAAGCGATGAGAGCGCCGGGCGCGACGTGACAAAATGAGCCATTTGGACACGAGACGCCACTGACCGCACCTTTAGCTCCTCCCCCCAGCCGGCCGCAATCAGGCAGTTTTTGAATTTCCAGTGCAGAGGCTCTTCAGCCAAAACCTTGGGGTGCAGTTACACTTTAACGAGCAGCTTCAAACAGACAAAAACAGTGTGTGCGTGTGTGTGCGAGTGTGTCTGCGGTCCCACTCGCCGCCCTGACTCCGCCCACTCCGACAGAGGTCTGTAGATACACAGATTAGTTTGCCGCCCCGCTGACTTCTCATCACAGTTCTGCCGGTCCAATCACTGAGCTTTCCCTCCCGTTAGCTCCGCCCCCTGCGTCTCCGCTTTGCATTGATTCCACTGTTAGATTGACTTGATAGCGCCGAGCTCGTAGCGATAAAGCACGTTGTTAAAGTGACGTGTAATTACCCGCCCGCTCCTTCTGACTAATTAAGTCGGCGCTGCCTATTATGTGGAAATGTATAAGGAAGTCGGGTGATCAATAACGCTGACGGAGAGAGACAAGCTAATTTCTCAATGTTCGGATCGCTGATTTTCAGCAATATTCCAGTCCGC
Source organism: Mullus surmuletus (assembly GCA_903171835.1). Taxonomy (NCBI): domain Eukaryota; kingdom Metazoa; phylum Chordata; class Actinopteri; order Syngnathiformes; family Mullidae; genus Mullus; species Mullus surmuletus. The sequence goes on from CAESWR010001297.1 coordinate 121,050, forward strand.
CGTGTTAAGCGAGGCTCAGGGCGCTCGCCGCCGCCGCCGCCACCGCCGCCACCGCTTGCCGCTCGACATCATTGCCCGCCGCACTTAAACAAGATGTGTTTAATTTCATGCTGCCAGGAAGCTGCCAGTCAGCCGGCGGCGGCCTGTCGACGGGGAAACGACGGATGGTTAAGTTCATAATTGTGTTTATAATTGATGGGCGTGTCAAAGCGCTGGCGCCGTGACTCCGCCCCCTCTGGTCATCACAGCGCATTACAAAACCCCCAAAAAGAGGCAAAGATTTCATCAGAGTTGACCGATGAGGAAATAAATCGATTGTTTTTCGGTTTCTGAATAATCGTACATGAATTAATTAGATAATGGAAGAAGTTTCCCCCGAAAAATTGCTGCCAGAAGTCAAGTGACAATGACTCGATTACAGCAAGTCACCGCTTGTTTCTAAAATCATGTTCTTGATTTTTGAAGAACCAGCTCATAAAGTTCTATTTCTATTCTGTTTTCAAATGTTTTTGGTGTAGTTGTAGACCTG
>CAESWR010001298.1:0-12364 GCA_903171835.1 Mullus surmuletus
GTTAAACAGCGTATATATAGGAATCTTGAAGTTAATTTCAATACCTTTTTAAGTGTTTTTCAAGAAGTTCTCAATTTTTTTCTAATACCTCACCGCCACTTTGAGCAATAACCGTTTCTATCAGTGACACCTTTAACTTGACAGTTTTAGTTTACGATAAAGACCGCTATCATACAACAGAGACAATTTATGAAACCACCCATAATCGTCTAGTTTTGTATGTTACAGGTTCATCTTTGTTTTTTAATAAACAAATAAACTAACACAATTTTACAATGTTTTTTTGGACTCAAACTCTTTTGACGGCTAATTCAGGAAAATGCCTTAAAAAATGTAAGACCTCATAAAGTGGTGATAAGACTTTTCAATACTTTTTAAGGGTCTTAATTTCCCCCAAATTGATAGATCAACTTTTAATACTTTTCAAGACCCCACGCATACCCTTTTAAAAAAAAAAATAATAGAAAGAAAAAACAACAACAGAGACCAAGTGAAGGGACGGAAACAAACTCACTGGCTGCTCACGAGTTTCTCCCGTATGGTGGAGAAATCCATCGGCTTCTTAATGACCTTCCTGTAGCCCGGGACCGATTTCAGGTTGACAGGGGTGAGGAATGGCCACGCATCCTGATGTCGCTCCAACTCGGCCAGGAGGATCCTGTCTCACACACACACACACACACACACACACACACACATACACACACACACAAATTCAACTTGTTAGCTACAGCAACATTACGTAAGACTTTAATTTCCAAACTGATTTAATAATCCAAATGAAAAACTGTTTACAAAAACAAGACTGCAAATTAGTTCAAACCTCGTAGAATTTTGTGCTGCCGAGCTTATTACCTCTTTCCTAGTGTGCCTGCATTTTTTCCCCCCACATTGCTAAACAGTGGCTACGTTTACATGCAGTCAAATAACCCTTTTCTAACCGGATTAGCAATAACCCGGTTGCGCGTGGCCATGTAAACATCAATAAACCATTTGAATAACCAAAATATGGTATAATATCCCCATCAAACAACATGAATTTGAGTTCTGCGCATGTTCTATTGGCAAGGAATCCTGGTCTTTTGAGTACAGGAATTACTAGTACACATGGCCAAAGGCAAAAACAAAACCGTGCCACACTTTTGGAGCGAGGTGATGAAAGAGACAAACATCATGGCATTTGTAGACGGTAGAACTTACCGGGACGGCTATAGATCCACAAAAAGGTGAGAGTAAAGTTACGCAAAGCAGGGTTTGTACCAGATGTTCTCTGTGCATAGCTGGTTTGATCTGGATATACCAATTGATTACAATGACCATGTACACAGGAATAACCCTGTTTGCTCATACATGTAAACTGGTTATTCCCAATGTTTCAGTGACCAGAATATGTACCTTAACCCGAATATTGACTGCATGTAAACATAGTCAATGATGAGAGTCAGGGTTATTTCCCTGCCCTGTCTCCAGTCTCCTTTAAGAGTAAAAACTGTTGCACACAGACTTGTTCAGGCACCAATCAGGAAATCTCTAAAGAGGCATAAACTGGTTTGATACTGGCCTCCATAAGAGAGAACAGATTCCCTATCTCATATAAAGTGTGATGTGTCGGTGGCCGATGGTAAAGTATTCAGACGAGTGTGAGCAGGCCACATACCTGCATAATCCCAGGTCCCTGTTGTTGTCCCGGGCCGTCTTGGCTTTTTTCACACAGACAGGGCTCTCTTGATTGGCCGGTGGCGGAGCGTGCAAGCACTCTTCCGCCTTCCTCTTCCTGTTGTTGTCTTTTGCGCCCTTCTTGGGCGTGCTGCTGGCGCTGGCCGAGTCGTCCTCAGACACCTCGCCGTTGCCCGCCTGTTTCCCGTTCTTCTTCGCCTCGCCGCCTTTCTTGGCGCTCCCGCCGCCAGACACTGGTTTGCTTGGGGGCTTCTTATTTTTGGGAGAAGGGCCACTCGCCTGCCGCGGGAGCAGACAAAGCATGTGCTAAATTCGGACGCGATTAAAACAATACATCCTGATAACGTTCTCCCTTTCTAAGATATTGGTCCAATTCCTTACATCTTACACCGCTAACATTGTAATAACTTCACAGAGACTAAATGAAAAAAAATCTGTAAAGCTGGCACGTAAGCTGATTTCTTTATTTATTTTCCCAGGCATTCACCACTATGAATATTAATGGGGAGTTTATGGCAATTAGAGGAGAATAAATCATCTGCGTCTAAGCTGCAGAGTATAAATACTTGGATAAAATGCAATGAAAGGTTTTGGGGGGGGGGGGGGTGGCAAAGAAAACCCTCGCATTTGTTTGGAGCCCAAAACATTATTTCACTTTAAAAGCTCATCCACCCGCAGCTTTAATTTAGAAAAAAAGGACATATATTGTGAGAGTATTTCCCGAATCTCTTAAATACAGAGGGTGTAAATCACATATTTAAACACAAGCACTTTAGAGGTGGACTTTTAGAATTGGATACCTTGGATATGCAGGCTGGGCAGTACCAGTCTCCCTCTGGGATACTGGTGATTTTGGGTTTGTGACAGTAAGTGTGGCAGCCTTTGTCGCAGCCGTCACACAGCAGGAGCAGGTCCTCGTTGTCCCCCTTCTTGCATATCTGGCAGTACTGGAGGAGAAGATCACCCATTAGAAATACGACCAATAAGTTGAGAATGATAGTTTTGTGTGTGTGTCTGTGACGCACAGATCAATTCTTTTCAAATAATTCAAATAATAGCTGAGGGCTTCGAGTGGAATAAACTCCAGTGCACTGCCTATCCACTGTCGAACGCTAGGGGGTTCTTCTGTCACCCACTTTAATAAAATACATCTAGCGCAGAAGAGCAGGATTTTAAGACGTTTTAGCTGATTGGAAGACATGTGGAGGATGGTCAATACCAAGAATACAAAATAATGGAGAGATGTTCAATGTCTGTCCTATTATGCCATCAATTTCTTCAAGTACAACATCCCAACATTTCTGAATATGTAAACCGTCCAATAGACAGTGGGCATATGAACCTTCCTCAATTTTACACTTATTGCAGAACTTTGATAATTCTGGATTCATTCTGTACCGCTTCAATGGGGTGATATGTTGTTGGTGACTTCGGTTGTGTCGGTTGTGTGTGTGCGTCTTTTGATCTGCCGCTCACCACTTTCATGATGGAACGCTCCCACGCGATGGACTTCTGCAGCTGCTGGATGCACATGGCCAGCTGGGCGGCACTCCGCACCTCGCCCAGGGCCTTCCTCCACACCTTCATCCCGTGGGCCACCTCCTCCTCACCACTGGCCAATGAGACAACGAGAGGGAAGACGATGAGTGACGCGGAAACGTAGAGACGCGGGTGAATTCACAGGGCCCACACACACACACGTACACGCACACATACAGCCCGTTAACACCATAACTAATCAGCAGAGCTCCAGCTGTGCAGAGACAGGCATTTTTGGGGGGGAGGGGAGTAGGGGGTGGGGGGGTGAGGGTGGGTGTAGGGCCTCTGGGGAGAGGTACACATCAATTTTGTCATGTTAAGGGGACATTCATGCAGAAAGAGTGAAGGAGTGGAACCTGTGTAAGTGTGTTTTTTGGAAAGAGTGGGAGCTATGAGTATGCCCATAACCGAGGTTACTGATGCACGACACCATGCAGATGGCTGGAAAACAGACAATGCCAGTAAAAAAAAATGTTTTTAAATAATGTGCGCACAGTAAAAAAAGAAAAGAAAAAAAAAAGAACCAAGTGGAGTGCGTCCCCGCCCCTCCTCCGACAAAACTGCACAAGACCAAAGAAATGAAACAAAAAATGTGACAAGCCACCACAAAACCCCCCCCCAAAAACTGCTCTGACAAGCAGCAAAGACCCTCACTGTTGTAACATGGGAAGAAAAAGCACACACAGAAAGAGGAAGAAGGGTCTTAGTGGGAGAGTGGGGAGCTTTGGTTGGAGAAATGACCTACCCTTCCCTGTCAGCACTAGTGGATGGGGCGGGGGCGGGGACAGTGACCGTACCCACATTATCCAGCCTGATCTGAATGGTGGTACCTAAGGGGCTCCTCAGGTACCTTCTCTCGATGTTGCGCTCCAGATCGGCAAGACGAGTCACTGCTATGTCCAGCGGGTTGTCCGGGTGACGGAGCACCCCGCCCTTCTCCCCCCGCTCCTCCGGGTGATCCCTGGAGTCCTTGTCGCCCGCATTTGCCGACTTGGTGGGGGGCTTGTGCTCGTAATACACCAGGTCCTCCCGCTCGGACTGGGGGTCCGGGTATGTCCATCCCTGCTGGAGGCAATCAGATGCTCAGTCTCCTTCACATGAACAGCCAGCGGTGTACACAAGTACTTTTTCCTGTACTCTGAAACAAGCCTGGACCATCAATAGTTAGAAAATCCTCAATGTCAATTCACCCCTGTGCATTATTACATTTTTACATTACTTTGATTTACATGTAATTTTTACGACCCGAATGCATCACAAGCACTATACTACTTTCTTCTTTTTTTTATTGGGAATTGACAAACTCCGTTTCTCTAGAAGTTGAAGTTGTAGCATGTTGTAGACATGTTCAAGGAGTTCAGATAGAGCCTGTATCAGGGCAATATTGTGTTTTATGTCTCTATTTTTCATAGCCTACTGTACTTAAATGGTCAATCAAATGTTGATTGCCTTTATTCACTGAAGCCTCTGTTTACTGATTTGTGGCAATGTGATATAGGTGCCAAAAAAGATCTGTTTGGTACTGCCAATTTGTGTGTAATAAACATTACACTTTACATTACACAAACATTACATTACACACTAAAAATCACAGCAGAGAATCGTGATACCAATTCTAAGCTAAAAAAAAAAGGGATTCGTATGTTTCCCCAAATCGTGCAGGCTTACCCTGAAGTGGTCTATTGATAGAACATAACGCATGGATTCTCTTGAGCAAGCTGCAACATTGCCTGAAAAATATTGTGATTCTACCTTGATCTGCAGGCTGGCGGCCGTGACCTTCCTCTCCAGCTCCTCCACCTGCTGCAGCACGGCGATGTCCATCTCCATCGCTTGCTCCTCCACACACCAGCCGCGCACCGACTCCACGCTGACCTGGCTCTCCTCCAGCTCCCGCAGCTCGATCATTGCGACTGGACGGGGCGACACCGGTGCGCGTCAAATGATATCGGTCACCCGTGAAAGCGCTCGCACCTATATTTTCCTGCCCTCCATATGCAGTGTATTTGTAACTGCCTGTAAATGCCTTGCTAACCTGACCGGTCAAAGCAGATGACCACCCACCCTGAGTCGTGGATCTGCCCAAGGTTTCTTCCTAAAGGGAGTTTTTCCTTTCCCCTGTTTGCCCAGTGCCAGCTCTTGGTGGGATATGTTGGGTCCCTGTTTTGTAAGTGCCTCTGTTGCGTGTATTAGGGCACTATGTGTTTCTGTTTGTATGTACATCCATGTAAAACACTATGACCTCGTTTTGATAAGTGTTCTACAAATAAATGTCATTATCATATGACACTTACCATCCTTGTGTTTAGTGCAAACTTGGGGGATGATCTCCATGTACTTCTGCATCTGCCTCTGGAGGCCTTTCTCTCGGATCCCGCGGCTGTGCAGGGCGCCACCCAGAGCCCTCAGCTCCTCGATGTCAGACACCCGCCACCAACCCGTCAGCATCTCTGAGAATACAAACAAAGCATAACTCACTCCAGCTGTTTCTTATATGAGCTTCTCTTGGCTAGAATTTTTTTTGCCGCTCACCCTCTGGGATGGGCCGAGGCGTGAGGTGGTCCAGGGATTTGGGGATCTCCATGGCGGGGGAGGGCATGGATGAGGTTTTCTCGATGCGAGGTATAGGCGATTCACTCTTGCTGGAGACGCTCGCTGCTGCCTCCAGGGAGTGGCCCGGCATGGGGCTGGGACTGCTGCACAGGGGCAGGCTGGGACTGATCACACCGCTGGGCCAGCTCCCGAAGGAAATGCCAAGCAGGGAGCCGCCAGACTTCACCTAGAGACGGGGAGTAGACAAAAAAAAGGTGAGTCGTGGGACAGGAGGAAGGAGGTTAATGTGTGTTTGACTACGTTTCCATGCAGTCAATATTCAGGTTAAGGTACATATTCCGATTACTTAAACATTGGGATTAACATATTTACATACGTAAGCAAATGGTGTTATTCCTGTATACATGGTCATTGTAATCAATTGGGATATCCCAATCAAACCAGCGATGCACAGAGAACGCCTCGTACAAACGCCGCTTTTTGTGGATCTCACCGTCCCAGTACTTTCTACCGTCTACAAACGCCATGATGTTTGTGTCTTTCATCACATTTGAGAAGTGTTTGGTTTCCTCCTCAGTCAAAAAGTTTGGCGTGGTGTTGTTTTTGCATTTGGCCATGTTTACAAGTAGTTCAAAAGACCAAGATTCCTTGCCAATACAACATGCGCAGAACGCAAATTCATGTTCCGTTTGATGGGGATATCCTGATTGGCCTAAACATGATCAAATATTTAGGTGTAATATTTGGGTTTTTAATAACCGGAATATGTTATTCAAATGGGTTATTGGTGTTTACATGGCCGTGTGCAACCAGGTTATTGCTAAGATTCCAGGTAGATATTCCTCACCTGCAGGGCAGACAGAGGGTAGCTGAGGAGCCCGGCCGGGTGGTGCGGGCTGGCAGAGGCCGAGGCAGCGGAGGGGGTGAGGGGCAAGGCCGGGGATAGCGGCGGAGACCTGGGCTTGGCGGGGGTGGACGCCGCCTGTGGGGAGACATGGGGCGCCACTGGCAGAGGGCTGGTGAGGGAGGACAGGTCGCAGGGGGTGCGCGGCAGCAGACTGAACCAGTGCCCGCTGCGCTCCGTCAGCACCCGGAGCAGCTGGTCGTTGGACTGGAACGAGAGCAGCGGGGATGGCGCCAGGGACGAGGTGGGTGGGGTGTCCCCAGGGCTCTCCTGCAGGCCGGGCAGGCACCGCACAGACAGGGAGGTCGAGGCTTGTGCGGCGACGTTGGGTGCGTCGTTAGCCGTAACCATGGAAGCTGTTGTCACAACCGCAGGCTCAGAGGTATTACGAGTGGGGGAGGACGGCACGACTGTGTTTGTGGCAACCGGAGCGCCCGGGGGGCTGCCGTTTTGTCTCACATGGGGACTTCCGTGGTCCTCCGCCTTCACAGTTTCTCTGCCAACATCGCTGTTGAGCACGCACAGCTTCGTCACGCAGCCCGGCTGCGGGTAGAAGAGGCCCGGGGAGGCTTTGCTTTCCTCCTTCTCCTCTTCCTTTGGCTGCTCCAGGCCCTGCACACACATGCTCTGGGCGTCCTCGGAGGCAGGCTTGTCCTTCTGCAGCTCGATCTCCTGGGGTTCCTCTTTGACCTGGACCTCCTCCGCTGCTCTCTTCCTCCTCTGACGCTCCTCCTCAATCTCTTCTGGGGCTGCAAGGACACAAATAACAGCAAAAAATCGTAACATTTTGTAACCTGCCATATACAGGTAGTTAGTTTTCTGGCAAAGATTCTATTACAATCACACACCGTGGTTTTTATTCAGTTTTTTATTCTGTGTTACTTTTATTATTATTTTCTTTTATTATTGAGCATCGATATTTCGTTCTGTGACAGCATCTGTGATGTTTATTACTGAATGACAATAAAATGAATCTATCTATCTATCTATCTATCTATCTGATGTGATGTGATGTGATTTTGAGTATACAGTGTTTACGTGTTTTCTCAAAACTTCAAAAACGAAATAAAAGTGGGCAGTGTAGAGATTTAAGATTAAGCAAAACCTCATCAGCACATTTGAAGAAACCACAAACAGCTGCACAAGCAGATTTTCTCTATTGAACAACAAAACCTCTTCCTTCCTGCAGCATTGTGGTTGTTAGGGTATTTCTTCACAGAGCACACACACACACACACAAGTCTTTATCCGTCTGTTGCAGTGTAACTACCTTCTCCGCTTTCCATGGCTTCGATGAAAACCCCACCACAGTGGGGGAGCACCCAGTACCGGCGGCGGTAGCGGTCCTGGCCGTACATCATGGAGCGCAGGGAGTGGGAGATTTCAAACAGCTTCCTCCTGGTCTGGTGGTGTTGCTGCAAATCAAACACAGAACAATTAAAATGTATCTAAAATAGCTTTGATCAAGAGATATTGGACAAAAACGAATACCTCAGGTGCAAAATGTCCCTTTGTTATGGCTTTGATGTATTAATATCATTACATGCTATACTAATGAGGCAATTTATTAAGTTAATGAATGCCTTCATTAACCAACAGCCATATGTTGGCCTATATGTAATTGCAAACATACTGTTATTTTTTGTAAACAGACCAATAACAATCGAAGTACCAGTGGATTATCTCTTTCATTTTATCATTTTATTGGTCCTGCTTTCATTTCCTGGTACCTCCTCGACTGGAGACGATGTGCGATTATTCTCACCTTTGCTAACTTCTCAATCTGCTTCTCCAGCTCCTCCACGCTGGTGGCCTGGTCCACCTCATCCTAACCAGACAAAATAAAACACAGTCAGCAATCATAACACAATTTAAGATGATTGACCCATTTTATGTGTTTTTTAGTTTTATTTACCTCATCATAGGTTTCCACCTTTTTAACCTTCTTGATCTCTTCCTCCTCCTCGTCGTCATCGTCGTCGGCCTGGTCGTCGCTGTCGTCGTCCTCGTCATCATCGTCATCGCTGTCTCCACCCAGCTTCCTCTTGCGTTTGACAGCGGAGGACGGCGTGCCGATGGAGTGGTTCTCTTCCATGCCGACGCTGGCCTCTCTCTTCCCGGTGCGTTTGGCGTAAATGGCCCTCAGCCTGCGTCAGCAGATGCACATTCAGCATGACAGTCTGCACAGGATTCTCGGAAGTTTAAAGAGAAACTATAAAATAACTTACTTCTTGATTTTCCCCTCCATAATAATCTTGTCCTTCCTCATGTTGGCCATCTGATCAAGGCTCTTGTCAATCTCACTGCAAGGAGAGAGAAGACAAGGAAACATTTCAGCTGCTGTTATCATGATAACTGTTTGTATGGAAATCTGTATCTGTTTATTACACTGATTAGTCCTCTACCTGATGACAGCTCTGCTGCAGGCCAGCTCGTTAGCCAGGAAGCCCAAGATCGAGGCCTTTTGGGCAGGCGTGTGAGCTTGGAAGGCCTTGGTCTTCAGACTGAGGGCCAGAGGGGCCAGTTCAGTGTTGGCACAATGGGCGCCCATGTACATCTGAAGCACCTCGGACACATTGTCTCGGTTGATGCCCACGTTGGTCAGGTGATCCCCGAGCATGGTCTTTGTCTAGTGGAGAAAGAGAGCGTTATTACAAACGCTGCACCAAGGACTTATATGCACTTATTGACACCAGTGAAACAATTTCTAAATATTAAGTGACCATTATAATGAAATAGTATGATTGACTTAAAACACTGTACGGAGCCAAAAGCAAGATTTTACTTTCAGAAGAAAAAAACAAAAGCTCACCCTTTGTCCAGGTGGCAGTCCGGGATCACAGACAGCTAGAGAGAGCAATTTGACCAGGAGATCCTGAACGTGGCCCATGCTATCCCCCACGTTGAGCAGACCCTCCTGGAGCATCCCCAGGGTGGGCACATCCGCATTCAAGTCCAGCCCCAAAACCTTCCCGAATCCCCGGAGGAACTGCATCAGCATCAGGCAGTCGGACACAGCGCGTCCCGGGAGGATCAGGCCCGGGATCCTGGAGAACTCCGGAAGAGTCTGGCAGAGGGAAATTTGGGTAAAATGGATCATTCAATTAAATTACAGTAGCAGTTATCGTAACATCCTTTCTTATTTTTACACACACAACTGAGTGAGAAAGCAATGAAACCATAATGCATTTTGTAAAGATAAATAGATTGAGTGAAAGATTCTTTTGGTGCATTCTAGTGCAGTACTCGACTTTGGCCACCTGAGGTCACACCTTTCCACGAATGAAATACTCTCACTTTCCCTCTATGTCTTCAATTAGTGGGTAATGAGTATCCAATATTAATAGTAATAATAGTTATTATTATTATCATTATCATAATTATCATCATAATAATGGGTAGTAGTGCAATCACATATTTATTCATTTATTATTATTTTAATATTTAACAGCACATAAATTATCTAAAATGTACCAGAATGTGCATTAAAAATATGCATAAAAAAGTTTCTTAAAAAAACCCCAAAAACCCAAATATTTTTGGCGGGGGCTCAGAAGCACCCCCGGCATTGACTGAATGGGCTCCTGTCTTAACTACCTTATGATCAGACAGACACATGTCTTCATTTGGCTTCTTCAGCTCCCTGGCTATCTCCAGCTCCAGCCTCCGTTGCTCCAGTTTGCGCTCTTTGTTCAGGCGCTTCTCATCCCTTTTTTCCTGCCGCAAGCGCTCACGTTCCTAGAGAGTCCACAATCGGGGCGGGGGGGCAGCATTAGGAGGGGAAAAAATGTGTATGCATCTTGTGTGTGTGCGTGCATGTGTAAAGTGTGCGAAAATAGACAAGGAGGTTTACTTGACTTTGCTGAGCTGTATTAGAATGCAGCCTAATGCTGCTGTGCATTCAAAGGAAAAGTGCTAGAGGGCCACAATCTTTTGACTTGGAAAGTGTGTAGAGGAAAAAAATGAATGGAGGGAAAGAGTGCAAGAAAAAAAAGGGGGGAGAGAAAGCAGGAATCCATCCAGGGAATAATGACTTAGGCACTTTTCATGGAGTGGACCGTATGTGCATGTGTCTGTGTCTGTGTGTGTCTGTGTCTGTGTCTGTGTCTGTGTGTGTCTGTGTCTGTGTCTGTGTCTGTGTGTGTGTGTGTGTGTGTGTGTGTGTGTGTGTGTGTGTGTGTGTTTATTTGTGTGCCTATGGACTACCTCTGCTTTTTTGCGAGCCTCAACAGCCTTCATCAGCATTACATGTTGCCTCCTCCTCTCCCTCTCCTAGAGTGGCAAAACAAAACAAAACAAAACAAAAAAGGCAAAAACAGATTGTAGATACAGTCGTCAAAGTCAGCTAAATATTGTATGCATGAATGCAAAATGACGTGATGCACCAAAATTCAAAAGGCACCAATAGTACTTGAACAAACACAAGGACGATGCTTCACATGTATACACTCTCATATGTATGGTGGAAGCGTAAGTGAAGAGGTACAGTAGTACGATGACAACCAAAAAAAGCAACACATAAGATGCGATACGTAGTAGATGTGATGACAGGCTCAAAAAGGAGAAGCAGCTGGAATCGGTGACGGCGCCTCTAGAAACTAGAGCTGACAGAACAAAAGCAACAAAAATACTTGGGGGGGCGCCAGGGGGGCTTCTGGCATGGCCGCATTGGAACTGCAATCAAAAATGATTCCCTCACGTGAGTCAGTGCTAATGTTGATTTGACATATTACTAATAATGTTTGGTGAGAGGGGTGGTGGGTGGGTGGGTGGGTGGGGGGGGCAGCATAGAGGAGCAGGTTGTAAAGGGTAGCTACAAACAGAGCAGTTCCACTTCAGTGGTTTTGGCAGCTTAAGTATTAGCACAGTATGTGACTGCCGAGGATGAGACATCTATGTTCTTTGGTGCATGATACACAGACTACTGCAAAAGGGCACCGGCGTCGGCGGCGACTGACTATCATTTCATTTGATCTCTTTAGGTTTCCCCTTGCAGTGTATCAGCCTGTCATTTCCTCTATGATCCTCCGAGGGAAAAAAAACACCCCAAAACAAAACACAATTGCCACTATTAGGGCTCGCCAAGGACGTTTCCAGCACATAGTGACTAAAATGGGCCGGTGGTGAGGATTCGTTCGCTCTGTGTCATTGTGGTGCACAACATAGATGGAATGCCGCGTGCCCGGCTGCACTATATCTGTGTTCAGTTTGATTTATCTTCAAAAGGGAAACTTCAAAAAGGGGCGAGTTCAAAACGGACATAAAGCCCGTGGCGTTCGGCTTCTTGGCTGATCAGAAAAACACTGAATGCGTTAAAGGTTATTACGATAATGGGAGCACAACGCTTGAGATTCAGGGCGACTGACTAAAACGGTGTTGCTCTTCTCGTGTAGATTCGAGGGGGCGGTGGCTGATTGGACGACGGTAACAGGTTAGGCGGGCCCTCCGATTCAGCTGCGATCGTGGATGAGTGAGAAGGGCTACAAGCAGGACAGCCAGGCTCAAATAAATTAAAAAGAAAAAAAAAAACGCTACACAGAATCATATTTGTCTCCACGGCGGCATCGATTATATTGACGTGCTACAGAGACCCATTTTATTTTCCAACTTGCAGCGCACACCCCAAAAAACATCTAGCCTGGGAGAGCATCACCGCTGTGGGGACAAAATGATTCTTGGTAACTCTTTTTT
>CAESWR010001298.1:19137-29423 GCA_903171835.1 Mullus surmuletus
TTGGTTGATATCGGACTGATATCCAACATCAATATCGTACCGGTATTGAACAGGGGACACCCCTGTTCAGTTTTAAATGAGAGGATGCTGCTGTGCATCGGGGCGGTGCATGTGGTTGTATGAGTTTATTGTGAGGCTTTTCTGCCCAGGTTGTGATGTGACTGGAAAAAGATGTACCGACTAATCTTGCAACAATCCAGCGATTATTACGCACTTTATTTGTCCACCAGAGAGACAAAGGCGGGTGGGACGTTTCAACCTCACTCGACATGTTTGACCGTTTGCTCCTTGTATTGTCTCATGTGTTCTGTAATTGTTGCACTTGTTGCACCGAGCGAAGTTGTTATGAAACACAAACATTGACAGACACGGGAGCGGCGCATTTAATTGATCGTTAAATCTGTGCTAAAGAGAAATGACTAATTGAAAGGGCTCCGGCACTCACGTTTGTGTTATTTGCCGTTTAAACCAGTGTTTAAACGAGCTGCGTGTGATCCCCGCTGTAATCCAATCATAAATCTTCAAGAAGAAAAAAATAGAAAACCTTGTTTCAAAATGAGCATGACAGTGAATTTTACACCACGTGGTTTCGCCTAATGAACAATGCCATTTAGCAAAAGCTGGCGTTGGGGGGGGGGGGGAGAAAAGATAACCCTCAGTGGAGGAAAGACTGGAATGTCTGCTCGGAACATTCCTGGCAAGCTGCACACGTGTCCTATTTTCTCTGATCTGGGTAATCTCCTCGCCTTGATAGTGCCGTGCCAAAAGAGTCGTCAGAGCTCCTCGACATGCCTCTACAGGACCTCAGATCTCTGGGTTGGACCGCGACAAACCAAGCGCCTCCTTCCTCCTGCCTCTTACAAAGTAACCATTCCTCCTCGCAGCCGTTTGAGGATGACAGGATATTGCGTTACTTGCGGTCAGCAAACAAAGCAGCATGCTATAGCTTTCTTCGCGGCATCATGCACGGCTTTGCGACGCGGGTAAACATCTGCCGCTCAAAATAATGAAGGGGGAAAAAAAGCCCAGAGTACATTAAAGAACATATTTAAGTTGTGTAACTTTTAAATCTCATCATCTCGGGTTTGTTTTTCAATGTTTGTGTGTAAAAGCAGACTCCACCTTCTGTCTCTTGTAGGGCTGGGTGATATATCAATATATGGAATGAGAGCATATCGTTTATATCAATTATAGCCCTATATAGTATTTGTTTTAAAGGAGAAGAAAATCTGTGATTTGATTTTAATAAGCCATTTAGTTGTCAAACTAAACTAAACTAAAAAGATTGACATTTATTTTCGAAAAAGATGGGCCCATTTTACCATAGGGCTATTTTTTTTAATTTAAGATGTTTTTTTAATGTGCGCCCTACATGGAGCTTTATAATTAAAAAAAAAAGTTACTCCTGTTGCTATAAAGCATTTGTTATGTTTAAACTGTAATTTGAACAGCTGAGTTCAGGTGTTGAAATATATATTAGTTTTTGCAAGTGTTGAAATAGCTGGTGTCAATAAAACTAATCGGGACTGGGGCTAGGGCTGTTGCGATATACCGGTATGACGATAATCATAATATCAAAGAATGAACTTTCAATATCATGGTAAAATGCACATGATAATATTGTGTAAATGATCAAGTGCCACTTGAAAACAACTTTCTTTTTGTGATTGTAATTAATCTGGCAAAAGTGAAAAGAATCATAAATAAAGTTAAAGATCAATTTCATTGATTGTACCATTATTATAAAAATGTTGTTGATAACTTGATTATATCGTTATTGTGACATTTTTTGCCCATGACAATCCCGAAGGGAAAATCTGATATAGAGATAACCCTACTTGTGACATGTCATATTTGACTTTGACTGAACCTTTAGCTCACTTAGCTGAAAAAACATCGGGATACATTGTATATCGATATTCAGCCTGAATATATCAAGACAGGAGTTTTGGTCCATATTGCCCAGGTGTATTTTTAAACGTGTTACCTAACGGGGAGGACGCCAGGCTGTAGGAGGAGGAGCCCGGGGAGCTGTGATAGGCCAAGGCACTGGAGCTGGTGACAATGGTGGGAGTCTTGATGACCTGCAGGTTGAGAGGGGAGCAGCTGGTGGCTGTGTGATTGCTTGAGGTGTTCAGTAGTTCTGGGCCTTTGGTTAGCCGGTGCGGGGTCACCTCCTTCTTGGACGACCCGGACGGCAGCAGCTTGGACTCCTTCGTCTTCTTCCCGGAGATATCGCTGTCGGAGTTGCTGTCAGACTCTGCGGGAAACGGAAAGTGGGTTTTCAAAAGTCTTTTCTTCTTCTTTTTCTCTCGCACATTTCAAATGGATTACTTATTGACTGAGCTTATATTAGGCAGAACTGTGATAATTAGTCAGTTCATTACCTCTGCAAAGGAGGTTACATCCTCACTTGTGTCTGTTAGTTAGTTTATTTCGCGGGATTACGCAACAATTACCGAACCAATTTTCAACCAACATTTGCGGGGGGCTAGGGCACAGGCTGAGAGGGAACCAATTTAATTTTGGTGGCTTCTTTGAATACTGGATGTTTTTTTTTAACATCGGTTATTTAACACTGGAACTTGGCAAAGGATTTTTCTTAATTCCCTCGTAGAATAATGCAATTTAACACATTTAGTTGGCTGTGTTTGTGGCAAGAATTTAAATTTATTTTGTTATCAAACTCCTTCTGTTTTTTATTGGGAATCTTCATCTTTATTTCTTCCTGCTTCCCGTTAAGCCTCTCATCTGTTAGGATTTTCTCATTTTCTTGACCTTTTTTGATGAAAATCTTACATGATTCAAAACAACAAGAAATAGAATACTGATCGTAATGTTTAACACAAAAATTATACGACTATGACATGATAAATCTACCAACCTGACAGGCTGTCATCAGAGTCCTCCTCGTCCTCCTCCTCGTCCTCCAAGTCATCATCTTCTTCGTCATCGTCGTCTCCCGAGTCATCTGATTCCTTGTTGGCTGGGAGGCCGGCCGCGGGATTACAAGTCCCGGGGATCCCCACACCGGGAATCCCGACTCCAGGAATGCTCACTCCCGGAATCCCGATGCCAGACTCTCCCCCGCGAAACAAATCGACCAGAGACTGAACCAGATGGTTCTGGGAGAAGCCCTTCCAGACGGCCAATGGCCCTGTTTGTCCCTGTCCTTGTCCCAGTCCTGGTGTCTGTCCCTTACCCTTGGAGGCTTTGCTCTTTCTAGATCCATGGCCGGTGGCATGGGGTGAGGTAGTGGGGGGCTGCAGCGGGGGCCCAGCCTGCGCAGTGGTCTGGGTCCTGCTCGGCCCTGTGCTCAGATTGACAGGCATGGACCCGCCATCGGAGTCGCACTGAGGAGACTTGCCTCGGGAGGCGGAGTCTTTGCGAGGTTTGGTGATGAGGGCCAGAGGTGCGTCCTGAGTGGTGCTTTGGATGACTCCGTTGGGGTGGTGGGGTTCGGGAAGCCCCAGCAGGGCACTGGAGAGAAAGAGGTTGGAGTGATTGTTCTGGGGCGGCGGGGGCAGAGCGGGTGGCAATGGCGATGAAGACAGAGACTTCCTCTTGGGGGACTTGTTGGGCCCCTGCTGCTGCTGCTTCTTCAGCTCGGCCGGGAACGTCTGCCCATGGGACACAAGAGTCTGGGACTGGAGAGAGGGGTGGGTGGGTGAATCGGGACAAGGAGAAGAGGCAGGGAGTCACGGGGGAGGGAGGGAAGGAGGGAGAGGGGAAAGGCAAAATGGGAAGAACAATGAAAGGTTAGGGAGAAAAAAATTAGAAAAGAAACGGGACAAAATGGAATTGCTCAAGCTGTCAGTTTGCATCACTGTTGATTGTTTGAGCAGGTGACAAAACCACAATGCCGAGCGGTGGTACAGCTAACTGTGTCAAAGCCCCTTTCTGTGAAACAAAAAGAACATAAATGCAATAACCAAAGGCATTGTGCTTGAAAAGGAGACATGACTATGTCTCCTAAAATTTCAGATGATTTGAAAAAGCCCCATCGCCGCTCTCATCAAGCAGCTGGAACGTGTTTTTCTTTTTGGGGGGCTGAATCTGTGTTTAAGCAAAAGGCGAGGCAGACTTAAACGTTGCCCTTTCAACTGAATGTGATATGAAGTGAAACAAATCAATTTCATAGACCATGAAATACAGTAACAGGGCTGAAACCACAGGGGGAATTTAGCTCTCTGTAAACTTCTCTGAGCTGAACAGAGAAAAAAAGGTAATGATTTTCACACAATAGGCTCATCTCTATAGGTTTAGCTTATTGATAACTGTGCTATCATTCATATTTCATTTCATGAGACCGTTTTTTGATATGTCGTAAAAAGGGAGAAGAAATGTCACTTTCATACCATTTCATCCAACCCCAAACATAAATAATACAGTAGCATGTGCACAAAGCCAAAGTCTGTTACAGAATGGTAATGAATCTAAAAGCATTTAACCAGAGATAATTGCAGCAGGGGACTTGATGTGTCTACAGTGCAGCAGCTCCAAAGCTGCATAAAAGCACAAACTGCATACCGGATAAATGTAGCATGAATATAACAATAAGCAGCGACCTTTATCTTGAAAGAAGCATCATTGTGTTTGCATCATGATTGCATGGTGGTGAATCATCAGCAAATTCAATATAATCTCTTGACAATAATACCTTTAATGAATGCTAAATTTAAATATAGTACTTTTTGTGCAAAGCTAGGGCACAACAACAAATATTTGGAGGCTCAGCACTCCAATGGTATTATGGTGACTCTCTTGGAAAAGTTGTCTTCATAATATTATGACAAAAAGGCTTCATTTCCAATAAAGAATACAAACTAACTAACTAGCGTGGGAACTATTCACATCACATTGTGTCCTTGCAGAAAGTACTATTGAATAAATGCCTGCTGAGTTTTATCATGGCTGTGATTTCTTTCTGCACAGGTTTGAAAACAGGATTGGGACTCCCTCTGTCGCAAAATACCAGATCTCTGGGTTATGATTACGTTTTGGGGTTTTTTTTCATACTGAGAGAGCAGCTTCACCGGCAGCAGACACAGAGCTGTCTGCCAGCTGCTGGTTTGCCGCGTATTAACCACAGTATGAAGACAAATAGAGAAAAAAAAACCCATCACACTAAGACTTAGATGAACACATATTGGTGTCGTTTCATTTGGTGGAAATGTTAGATGGCTTTTTTTTTTCTCCACTTAGGCTCTCTGTGTGCTTCTACCTCTCGTCTCTCCGTCTCTGTGTTACTCAGTGAGACGTTACTTCTCTGGAAATCGACACTGTCAGACGAGCGGCGGCTAGACAGCGGGCTCACCTGTTTGAGTCTGAACTCGTTGATCTGCGCAAGCGAAGCTTCCAACAGCTTCCTCCTGTTGGCTTTGGCAGCGCCGGGAGCGGCGTGCTGCTGCGGCTTCCGCGCCGACTTCTGGGGGCTCGTTACGGATGAGGTCGCGCCGAAAGGTTTGGGGGAGGTAGACAACGGGAGGGCCGAGCGCGGTGGGGAGGGCACCGACAGGGGCTTCGGGGAGGAGCAGAGGGAGAGGGGCAGGTGCTGTGGGGAGGAGGAGGGCAGCAGTTTGGGGGGTTTGGGGGAGACGGTGCTGGAGAGTGCTTTGGGAGAGGCGGTGAGGGCGATGGGGGAGGAGGATGGCGAGGACTCCCTGTGGGGCTGAGCGAGGAGAGCCAGGGGCTTCGAGTTGGCAGCCAGACCGGTGGACTGGATCACGCTGAAGTGCTGCTGCAGCAGCCCCTCTGTCCTGGATCGGGGGCCGTGCAGAGCCAGCGGCGAGGTTTGAGACAAGGCGGGAGGGGAGACTGAGCGGGGCAGGGGGACCAGGGTTGGGGGGTTGGAGGGGGCCCTCTGGGTCTGGTTGTCTCTCTTGGCCTGGGGCTCCGCTGAGGGGGCCCCAGAGAGCGGCATGTCATTCTTTGCAGTTCCAGTGATTGGTATCAAAATCTGCAGGAAAAATGAAATTAGGAAAATCGGTCGGAACAAAGAATTTGCCTCATGATATGATAATCCATCTCAATTTATGCAGTGTTTAGGCTCCACTTGTAGTGAATGAAGCCCTCTTAGTGCAGTTTTGCGCACCGAGGATTGCTGGGAGCATTCTAGCGTAAAGTGGCACCTCCTGTCAGCACCCAAATGTACACGCACACTCTTCATCTCTATATTGCTGCCACTCATTTTAAAAAACAAGTTATGCTTGATTATTTACCAGTAGGGGTGTCCCTATACAACTTTTTCACTTCTGATACAATACCGATATTACAGCCTTGAGTATTGGCTGATACCGATATCGACCCAATACCATATCAGCATGAATCATACATACTTTTATTACTTATTTTGTAGTATGGAATGTTAGAAAAGGCTTGAGAACAAAAGATCAGAGAACAATAGTCAGCAACAGTATGAGAAAAACTGACCCATTTATTATTAACCAATGGGTTACATAGATTTGAACCTTAAACATAAGAATATTCTACATAGAAGTGCTGGAGCGGAGTCTGGAATGGACTGCTTGAATCGCATATTGTAGATGCAGTCCGATATAATCAGATTTGTTTTTGCTGATATCGGACATCGAATATCAATATCGGATCGGGACACCCCTATTTACTAGTCTTTTTTTAACCTTTGATTTCTTCTTTGTCCGCTTCTCAGAGTCAGATAATTCGCTCTGCTTGTCCTCCTCATCATCGTCATCATCATCGTCGTCATCGTCTTCGTCATCCTCGGCCAGGTCCTCAAGATCGCTGCTGAGGGACCCGTCACTCGAGCTGTCCGACGTCGTGCCTGACTCGCTGTTGCTCGCCGCGGAGGCGTCCGCTGCTTTCTTGCGGGGCTTCTGAGTCAAGAGGGGAAGAAAGGGGGCAAGAATTAGAATGTGTGTTATGTAAACCACCCCCCTCCTTTTTTGTTAATTCCCTGAACTGTCCCCCAGCACTGACCTTCTCCTTGGGTTTCTGGATTGGCTTTTCCAACATCTTGGCGGGGTTGCTCTGTGGGCTGCTACTGTGACTGTTGGAGGGGTCTGCGTTTTTGGCTGGCTTGGCGGACGCCTGGACGGGTGCGGCACTGGTGGAAAAGCTCCCCGGCTGTGTGGTGGTAGGACAGGCCCCGCTGCCGTTGACCGCACCATTAACCCCTGAAAAAAAAAAGAACGCACAGTGGTTTTTTTTGCTTCATCTTTGAGTGGAACTTTGCAAAAATGCCCCGATGAAAGATCGGGGGACTAAAACCAGGCTAATAAAAATATTGATTTTCGTGCATACATCTCATCAAGCATGCTGGCCGTGCAGCACGCGGGGTGCAACATGAATGGTTTACATAATAAAAGATAAATTAAAAGATACTGTGAAATTAAAAGAGTTGCAAGAAACACAGATTACGAGAGGGAACGTGGCGGTTGGGGGGAGGTTTCACGGAATCACTGGGTGAGGAGAGAAAGTCATTAAGTTTATATGGAAAAGGCCAAATCTCATCATAGGACAAAGTGGATTTAGGTTGTGGATAAAAAACAAACCAGAAGTGATGTTGTGCTTATTTTCACAGGAAAGTCCCAATATTTCCGACAAAAGTAAGTTGATGAAGTCAAATGTTCTACAGGGACGCATCTCACCGGGCGACACTGAGAATAAGAGAACTGTAACTTTAATGTGTTGATATTTTGTAATACTAACGATATATTTTGATTAGAGCAGCAAAACACAAATCTATTTTTAAGTTGTTTTTATGTGAGTTTATTGGTTATCTATTTTTCTCAGTGTTGGGTCACTCTCTACCAGATGTGTATAGACGTTTATGCAACAAATAACAAATACGGAAGAGTATTTGTTATCTAATTCGTGTGAATGAAAGGGGAAGAAGTACACAAGTTGGTACTACTTCGTTCTCCTTTTCCCACGTTATTTACTGTTAAAATATCTATTTCATCTTCTGTACAGACTGTTTTTCTGTATCGCTTTCTTATTGCTGTTCTACCATGCTCAGAATTTAACATTCACACTCTTATTTTAACACACCCTAACACACATGTGAGTTAGGGGTGTTATATATATTATATGTCGATATCACAACGTTTGCTTCGATTTAGGGGCCAGCAATCGATATGAGATGATATAATGTGCCGATTTAACAAAATCAGTTACATTTATATCACCACACAAAAAGCAGCTAAAATATGTTTTAAAAATTGTATCTCTGAGCTCTTCCAGACATCAGAAATGTGAATGAAAACACACAGAAGTGGTGACACAGATGTGCTGGGGGAATTTCAAAGATTTCAAAGACCTATTTTAAGGATGACGATATACATCGATGTTTGCGCTTCGCGATGCGATGCTTTTACATTGTTAATCATTGAATCGATATATCGATCTAGATCGATGTATTGTTACACCGCTATTGTGAGTCGGGTCCTTTTTGATTGTATGGCTCAATGCGGTGGCCATCATACCTTTGGCCGGGGTGTGGCTACTGTTCTTGCCGGGCATCCTGAGCTGAACAGGACTGGCGTTGTGGTTCGGCTGAATGTGGGGCGCAAAGAACGGAGGGAAACCGATGAAAGAAGGCAGAAAGGCGGCTGCTCCTCGCCCATGGGCTTCAGCGGCCCGCCACCACTCTGTTGGAGGGGAGAGAGGACGGCATGACAGAGAGAGAGAAAACCAGTCAGAAGAACATAAGTACAGGCCCCCCTCCACTTCCTCCAGTCCCCATCTTACCAGAGAGGGCTCCTAGCTGGGGGTGGGCTGCCAGAGCAGCTGACATGCCCAGGGAGCCCAGGCCTCCAAACTCGGGCCTGCCCACTCCGGCAGTGTAGAGGGCTCCGAAGGCTGGGTGGTTGACCAGTGGAAAGGCACTTGACAATGTGGAGCCAACGAAGGGCTGATCTCCTGCTGCTCCAAACAGACGGCCTGAAACGCACCCAGAAAGACAGCGAGGCTCTCAGATCTTTTTCTTGTGCGATCCATCCCAAATATTTTTTTTGCGTGTGTGTTTGTGCGTGTGTGTGGGATGATGAGGGAGGCCAACAACAGGAGAAAATGTGTCAGTGTTTCCCTCTGAATCTTCTACTAAAAAGTTCAGCCTCTGGATTTCCGCTGCTGATTTATTTATTTAAGCTTTGCGTACACTTAATGAGCATATGAAAGATTTTTTTATTTATTACGTGAGGTCAATTTTCCCTCAGCTTCAAATACACCAGCTTCGAATTATTTTTTCCCACTGAAGTAGAGTCACACGACAGTTGTTTACCGCACCTTTAGCATCACTTTTGCCCTCCCGTTTGCTTTGCGTTCTGCGTGTTTATTTGCGTAATGTGCCGCTGCCGCCGTCTCTATACGAGGACCGACGGGGTGGAAAAACTGGATTTAAACACCTTTTGAAGGCGTCGCCTCTCATCCCGACTGACTACAAGAGCCGTAAAAACGCAGAACGACCGTCTCTTCTTTGTGTGGGAGTTAACTTCAGATTTCGTTTAACACATGCCACGCTTAATTTTCTCTAAAAAGGTGGCTGCCGCTGATGCTTCAATCCAACCCCAAGGAGAACACGGGTTGAAAACCACAGAGCCATATTCTGTCTATAGATGCGTCTTGACAGAGAGCGGGTGAGGAGAAATGGTGTTTGTAGGAGGCGTTAAAAAAAAAAGAAAGAAATAAGAAGAAGAAGCTCGCCTCCTTCTATCCCTTTTTGGCATTCAATTTCAGCGCGGGAGCATACTTCATCAACATCATCGACGTCTCGCGTTTTTCCCGAGCACAATCATTTCTGGCAGGGGCGACTGCCACGTATTACCTCCTCCCAGAGTCAGATGCAATTTGGCGTGAGCATATTTCATGCAAATTCAATTTCTATTTCAGAAAAGGAGAGCGAGCTTGCTTGATGCCTCTGCATAAGCCAGGTAATACACATGCAAAAAAAAAAAGAAGGGAAAAAAAGAACAAGTGATGACTGAAGAAAAGAGAAGTGTTGTGCACGGCGGCGGATGAAAATGTCAAACTACCCTACACTTGCAGATACCACGGAAATGTAAAGCAGAGTGACACCGGTGCATGGTATATTTTGAGGTAATGAAGTCTGGGGATCTAATTACTCAAAGGGAGATGGCTCACACACACACACGCGCGTGCAGCCCTGCTCGGCTCTGTCTTCCTATGAATAATTAGCCGTGTGTTTCAGGGTAAACAGCAGAGATGGAATGAACACAATAACATCTTTTTTCTTCTTCTTCTTCTTTTTTAAATGAGCAAATCAAACCAAAGGTGGAGGGGAAACA
>CAESWR010001298.1:52077-67079 GCA_903171835.1 Mullus surmuletus
TATATATACATATATATATATATATATATATATAACCCTCCTGTTGTTGCCCTCTCTGGGAAAGCTCACAGGCTCCAGTTCTTAGCTACTGTTTTGTCTGGCCCTCCATTCAAAATGGCCCCCTCATGACCACGCGCATTATCATCTGGGCGGGCAGGCAGACAGGCAGGCAGGCAGGCAGGCAGACCCCCCCCACCCCCCCAAAACACACACACACACNNNNACACACACACACACACACACACACACACACACACACACACACACACACACACACACACACACACACACACACACGGGTGGATCGAGACTCCCTGGGTGTGAGCAGTGATTCACAGCACAAGGGTCTGTAAAAAGAGCAGCCTTGCGTTCGTTCCGCACTCGGGACAAGGAGGGAGAGCAGGGACTGTTTGGGTGATGGGGGTGAATCAAAACTCTGGCCAGAGGACTGTTGAGACCACGCGGGGGCCGGGGGGACACAATCTTGTTAGTGTGTGTGTACGGGTTTGTGTGTGCAGAGAGAGAGCGAGGGAGAGAGAGAGCGACTGACATGGATGGGTAAGCCCAAAGGAACGCCGGAGAGTGTCTGTTAGATCTGTGCTGCTCCCTATCCCGAGGACAATCTCACAGCAGCTTTTTAACAATCTTAGCTCCGAGGCAAGTACAAAGTACTAAATGTTTAGGCGTTATCTCTAACACTCCCGCCCACCCCCACCCTCTTCTCTTCCCAATCTAACAGGCAGCCAGTTTAAAGGGCAACAGGAAGAAAAAAAAGAGAGATGCAGCGAAGAAAACAAAGAGGTCTCATGAATAAGAGCTTGAAAAATGATAGTAGTTGCCGGGATTGATGGAGCCCTATTCGGGGGTTTTTGTGACAGGCAAGAGAGACGCGCAAATTCTTCCCCCCCGGGCTACAAGGTGTAATTTCCCCCTTTTCCAGCGCTGCCGCCACCAGAGCCACATAAGAAATTATCTGCGGCTCCATGACTGACTGGCTGCCTCCTCCAGTCACTGGGGTGCAGCTCCATCTATCTATCTATCTATCTATCTATCTATCTATCCATCTTTCTGTCTTTCTGTCCGTCTAGTCGCAGATCTAAACACTCAGAATAGAAACATTGGCATTCCGTTCTGCTGTAACACACGTTGTGATGCGGATGGAAATGCTGGCCCCACAGGACACATACACAAGCTCGCACACACACACAACGAGCGGACTGCTGTGGGGCTGACGCAAGACTATCTCTGTCTCACGTGTCTCTCCCCTACGGCCGCCCGCTGCTCCTGACCTTCGAGATGTTTTTCTCTCTCCTTCTCCCGCTCCCTTTATTCCTCTCTATTTCACACTCGCGCACACAGACACACACGCGCGCCCAGAGAGTCACTCCTCCCTTTTTTCCTGCACACCTCCCAGCCACTCAGTATTTTGTCATTAAAAGGCATTGCATTTCAAGCTTGGATCAAGCAGATGGGGCTGCGTAAGCACTGCTGCTCCTCCACGCAGCACCTTCCCTTGGCTTAAGCACAGATAGTACACATGCATTACGAGCACTCTCATCCTCCTCCTCCCCCCTCCCCCTAAAATATATGCTCACCAAAGCGCACTAAGTCCTTGCTGAACCGGAGAATTAAGGGTCCGGCCATAGGTTGGAACGCAACACATGGATGAAGGGGCCGAGTAACACCAAATACCTCAGCCCGAATACTCGGAATGCTACCTGACGGCATCGTCTCTGCTTCCAGACAATGCCCCGCCGTGGGTTCTTATCTAAACGTGTCCTATTTGAATATGTTTTGGGCCTTCCAGGAGAGCGGCAGTGTTTCGGTGGCAAAGCGCCAAGGACGAAAAAAATGCAAGTTCGGTGAGTCCGATCACACACACACACCCGCATATGAATGTAATATATTTTTATCTGCTGTGCCATTAGACACATTTCTCTGTCCCTCTATAGTTTTTTTTCGCTTCTCGACATTTGCATATTCCTCTGGGGGTTCGACTCGAGCGGCTCTTTCCTGTTTCCTTCTCTTGTCTTCCAAGCAACAAATGTCAGCAAATTACACAGCGGCTGTTTGGACGGGCTCCATCTTCTCCAACCCACCCCCCACCCCACCCCCCGGAGGGAGCGAGATGCCGGGTTGGGATCACTGGGGTTAGGAGGTGGGAGGCAGTCAAGATACTCCCCCAGAGAGGACTCATCAATACTTATCACAAATGATACAATGAGCTTGTGCTGTGTATCACTTGCAGCTGGAGCCCCAGCGCAAAACTTGCACATCTGACACAACTGAGTCCATTTCCACACACACACACACACACACACACACACACACACACACACACACACACACACACACACACACACACACACACACACACACACAAGGCCGACGGTTCCACATTCAGAGAAAACCTGATAATAAAAGGTCTCATTTGATCTGGTGACAGACAGACACACAGACACAGGCACACACACAGGAGTGCACACACACGCATACACGCAAGGCCATCTCGTCAGACGGCGGAGACAGAGAGAGAGGGAGCGGAAGGAGAAAAAAAAGTGCAAGTCATTGTCGGCGTGTGGAACAACAAACTGCCACCTTGGTGTGAAGTGAAGCCTGGAGGACGCAGCCGCGCCCCTGAGCGCAGATAGCTCTCACACACACACACAGGAGCGAATGGAAAAAAAGAGAGCAAAGAATAGACAGAAAGTGAAAGAGCAAAGAAGATTAAATAGACACACATATAACTGAGATCCCATCCGGGCGGGAAGCTCTGTGGGGCGAAGTTAGCAGCCATTTACATTCACCGCTGCCTCCGAACAGATACAGCAAACTCAAAAGGATGTTTATTAGGCGCGTACGTTTCAGACAAATATTCTGATTAGAATGGGAGAAATCTAATTAATTGCCTGATTCACTGAATGAACCCCGAATTTGTAATGTAATCATAACAACTGCTTTTCAAGGGGCTCTTGTTAAATTTAATTGGGGGAAGAAGAAGAAGGAGGCAAAAAAAAAACACACCCTCTTTCACTGAATGAATGAAAATCAAATTAGGCCTGAAACTGGAGGAGTCTGCAAGTTTGTTCTCGCACGCCATGAAAAAAAACCAGCTATAAGCAGAAATTGCAGGGAAAGTACATACACTGCTTTTGCATCACACACACACAAAACATATTCCAAGGCGATACAAAGAAGAAGCAGGCGCTTTACTATTCTGATTACTCACTGTTAGAGATGTCTTCAGCTCTTTGACATAACTGCTGCAACACCTGCAGATGAGGAAAAAAAAGCAGAAACAAAGGATGACTGTGGTTGACTTTAACACGCAAACCGAGTCACGGGGAATAAATTGTTTCCCAACCTCTTTCATTTGATATAATAACATAAATTCTCTAAAGAAAAAAAACAGCTTTCAAACGGAGCACGGCGATACCGTTGAACGAGCATCAGGGGCAGGACAACGCCACCCAAAAATCCAGCCCCCCCCCCCCCAAATCTCCAAAGTTTTCATTAGTATTTGCTGTCCACACACTTCAAACAGAAAGAAATACAGTGACGTGTGAAAGACAGCTGTGTGGTGCAGCACACACACAGACACACAGGGAAAGATCCTCACACACGCACAGACGCACACACACACACATACAAAGCCTCTTTCTCCCTGAGCCATTTCTTGCAAAACCTGTTTGTTAGAAATGGATCTAGACACTGGAGCTTTGAGAGTGTGAGGATATTTTCCCCAAACACAAGACAGTTCTTGCAGAGAACCAAGCCTCGCCGGTGTTCTCACGCCCATCTCCTCGTGCATTGTCTCTCAGGCCCTCCCGTGCTCTCTCCGGCTGAGCCTAATCTACAGAGCTCACCGCAACAGACGCTGCTCTGTTATATACGTGATACTGCGGCTAGAGCTTGAAAAAACTTCCACACATGATAAACCTACTTTTTTGGGGCTTGTTGCGAAAGTTTATGAATGATGGCTGACTGACCGTTTGCTCTGTGTTACAGCTGCCAGCGATCACTACGTGGTGTTTTAAGGAAAAGAGGAAAAAGACAGAGGAAAAACACACACACACACACATTTTATGCCTCGGCACAGACGTGGGGAAGCAGACTTTTATAGATATTTCCAGACACACCAGCGCACGGACAGCGTTGCAGTGCGTGTGGGCAGCTATCTAACAAGGTTTTGTTGACAGTAAACACATCCATCTGGTCAACAGCAACGGAATCAAATCTGGAGGACGCCTCACCGGCAAGAATCTGCTCAGTCGCTACAACTATATATTTCTTTGACTTTCAGCTTGGTGAGCAAAAAAAAGAAGAAAAAAGAGAGCTGCAGCGTTTCAAAACTGTTTGAGCAGACTGAAGCCCTGCTGCAGTGTTTTAGTAATCCCTGTAAATGTCACTTGTTGGAATTACTGTCATGGTAATATCAGAAAAGGGGTATTTGAGAGTTTGCTGGCTTAAGTGATTTTTGTCTTTCTGGAGAGGATCCAGAAAGACGAAAATTACACATCTGTCATTACAGCTCAATGTATTGCTAAACAAGAATCACCTGGACTTGTGGCATTGATAATAGCCACACTGATCGAAGTGTAATGTCTTCCTTCATTATCCACACCCTGAGACAGACGGAACGACAAACACACTCACACACACACACTGCACACAAACACTCTGATAGCTCATCGCAGTGATAACGATAACAGAGAGCCAGGTAGGCTGAATTCATCTTCAGCTTTTTCATAAAGGCCTATTAGCGGATGATTAAAGGATCTCTGCTCATAGGGCCTCGGCGCAGAAAATGATTTGCCAGCCACGAGGCAGGTGAATTACTCTGGATAAGACAGCCAGTGCTGTCTGCCATCATTTTCCAAAACCGAAAAGTCGGGCTGCTAATCTATTAACCTAATTTTACTGGGAGATCTCACCAGTTTACATCAATGGCAGATGGGCAAAGTGTCACAATCCATACCTTCTCACCGAGGATTGATGCGCGCGGCCGACTGCAGCAGTGCAAATTATGCATAAAAATGGTGGGAAAAGGGGCCAATCAAAGTCTTTTTCTACCACATGTGCTTTGTCCAGCCAGTTCTCCTATGGATAACGAGGAGCAAGACAACTACAAACAGATTCAGCTAGGGTTTTGCTTGTCATTTCACTTTATGGCGATGATCTTTAGTCAACTAATCATTTTGGTTCTATCTAACCCATACAAATAATGTCACCTATGGAGTACAATTAAATTAGTTAATTTTGAAATTCCATGCAAAAACACACAGGTCACACTGGCATCGGAGACATGAGCAATTAAATAATTACCAGGATATGTTTCCCCACCCGCGTTTTATCACTCACAATGGTTCACCTGATTATTAATTACAAAGCACATTCACTTATGACTCTCAAAGTTATAGCTAATTTATTTGCATTGGGGGGAAAAAAAACACTGATAGAACGAATTACTGCCCCAAGTTATGTTACTGAATTGAACACTTTTTTTTCTGGGACAATCCAAATGCCATTTTTATAATAGGCATCATTACTTAGTCATTTCCATCTAATTAACTAGCTTGAAAACAAATCAGGCATCAAAAGAGCTGCAGAAAAACAGGAACTACACAAAGATATAATTACCTGCATTTACACTCCAGGCATGCTTGCACATGGACAGTGTACAACCAAACTGCTATAAAGTCGCTGTGAATCATCTTGTTTGGTTTCCCTAATCTGCACCCCCTCACCCCACCGCAGCTACACACACACCTCCCCCTCCTTTCCTCATCCACCACACATATGTTGACATTACTTTAGCATTCATACGGAGGCTCACTGGCAGAGGGTTTAACACAGGCGTCTGACTTTTGTATCAATCCAAGAAAGAAAAAAAGTACGAAAGAAAGAAAGTGGTCACACAACGTCGCACGAGCCCCCCTATTCGCAAACAACTCTATCCAAGCATGTAGAACAAGTGTATTTGGAAAACACACATTGAGATTGGCCGAAAATCCCTCGCCCTTTAATATTTGATGCTTTGTTAGGCGGGCCGAGGTGTTTGCCTCCACCACTCTCCTCCCTCTCTGCGAGCAAAAACTTGGCCACAGACATTTTCCTGAAGCCCCCAGAACAAAACAGGCAAGTCTTGACAGTCTGTCCGCCACCGAGTCGTCACACAATCAGTTGCAGGAAACCAATCCCTAAATAGCAGTGATTCATCTCTTCATCACACACAATGCCAGTACAGAGTGCACAAAGAAGCTCTCTCTTCCCCCCTCTCTCTCTCCCTGTCTTACACTATCTGTCTCAGCCCCCCCCCCCCACCCTTTCCGCCCTCCTTCCAAACCCCCACCCCCCACCCCACCCCCAAGTGTGGTCTCTCATGCTGCTTAAAAATAAGTGCCTCTCCCAGCTTTCTTTGCCTTGTGATTTACTGGCAGTGTTTAACTGCAGGGCAGCATCTTTTATCGTTACATGATCTGGGGCTGAAAGCTGACAAAATGGAATCTCTGAGCAAGTACCTTTGTATGCGAGCGAATGTATGTTCAGGGCAAATACGCCAGCCAGGACGGAGGAATAAAGGACCTGTGTGAGAAACGCGCCCTTTAAGTGCAATTCAACCCCCGCCTCCCGGTGTACGTGCGTGAATATGTGTGTTTGTCATTCCACTAAATGGTTTCTTCCTTGACTTGATGGAGCAAGTGCCATCTCCAGGGAAAAGGTTACGCCACACGGAAAGCAAAGCGCTTGGAGAACCGGAGGAAAGCTCGGAAACATTAGTGCAATCCATTTGTGAGCGGTGGAATATATGTGGAATGCTGGCAGCGGATGTTTTGTATTATCGTTGTACTCTAACACTGTCACTGTTAGACCCAAGTGGTTGGGGGCTGGGGGGCATTCAACATAGCATGTCTCATTTACTTTGTGGGGTCATATTGTATGAATACATATACAACACCTATCGATCTTTTCTCATTATTGATCGATAAATACTTTTATTACACCAAGGGAAAGTCTCTGAATCTACTACTAATGAATGAGTTTCTAACATTATCAGTATTAGACCCTAGTGTTGAGGGGACAAAATCAACATAGCATATTGTGATATTTTGCAAGGTCATATTATATGGGATGGCAAGTATTGATCTTTTTTCATAATCAAATACATCCTGAGAGAAATTCTTGAAATCTACCATTAATGAATGAATACCCTCAGTTATGTTAGACTTGTCTGTAATACCAACTGTTGAGTGCCAATTGTTGTGCAACCTTGCTCCCGATGACCGTTTTTATGTGTGTTGGTCAATCGATTTGCAATCATTATGTAACAATTAAGGAGTGGAAGTGGGATGGACAGGCTTAAATCTTTACTACTACTATTGGGAAATGTCCCTTGCTTTTGGTACCAAAATGCATTATGTTGTAATGTATCATATCGCAATAATATCATATCATGACTTCTTGATAACATTGTATCGCTGAGCCTCTGGTGATCCCCCATTACACCCGCCTCTTTTGATACTCCTGTGCATGCTGTCCGTGATCCGCATCCCATCCACACATGCGGTCAGTGCTGGTGGCTGTCCAGTATTTGGGGATGATGATATCAGTACAGTATGTGACTAGATCATCACCAGTGGATAATCGAGCTTGCGCGAGCCCACACAACAGGTTCAGTGTATCGTTACACACTTGATGATCCATCAGGATGACGTGTGAAGGTCAGCGTGGCCGTGACCAACACAGCTGTCACATCTCCTCCCAGCAGCCTCTTGGCTAACTGGCCTTCCTAAACATTCAGTGCAAGGGGAGAGATGGAGAGGGAGGGAGAGATGGAAGGAGGGGAAAAAAAGGGCCAACTGGGGAGAGCTGGTGGGGCCAAGCGTGTACGTCTGTGACCCCGGGCACAATTTTACAACCCAAGATTTGGTGAAGTTACAAATCGGAGATGTGTGACAACGGCAAGGCCGTGGGCCGACCTCACGATGAGCTGCTATTAGTATTGGCTTTCAAAATTTAGTTCAACAGCCGGTATGGCTGCGATATTTAATGACAACTGGCTTTGTTGCAGGAGCGGCGAAGGCTAGAGCGGAGCTGTGTGGAGAGCAGATGTGGAGCCACTTTGATTTCAATGCTAGTGTGTGTCTGCGTGTGTGTGTGTGTATCTGTGTGTGCAGCTTCTATTAAATGGATCTGCTGTCTCGCTGATCAAGGGAGTCAATAAAGGGCCAGTCCTGTCAAAGCCTCAGGGGTAAGTGTGTATGCACATATGTGTCTGAGTGTGCATGCGTGTACAAGTGTGTGTGCGTGTACGCAGAGGTTGTGTGTGTGTGTGTTACGGACAGAATTTGAAGTACTCTGACAGGTGAGTGATTGAGTGCTTTCATTTCCCTCCAGCGACAACAAGACATGTGCTCACAAACACACACACACACACTCTCTCTCTCTCTCTCTCACACACACACACACACTCGGTGAAGGATGTAGAAAGAGAGAGAGGGAGGGAGAGGGAGAGGGGAGATAGAGAGAGAGAGAGCGAGTTGTTGTTTCCTAAAGGATGCTGCTCCTGCCTGCATGCTTAAATTAGCTCTAAATGTTTGGATTACACACGGGAGCTCTCACAGAGGATTTAGCAGCCATAGCCTGGAGTTTCGGGGGGGATGTGTGTGGATGTTTCCATCGACACAAACACACATGCACACACAAATTGTCCTCAAAAGATGACAAACATGTCACTTTAATATTAGTCCCTATATTCTGCGAGGCCCTGTTAAATTAAGCACAGGTTGCATCCATCATCTACCAACTACAGACAGGGATGCTGGCAGAATTCAAAGGAAATGTGCGATTTAAATGGCACACACACACAAACACGCTCACTCTATCCTTTTTCATTCATCAGGTTTCTGCTATAAGACGACGGGTGGTTTTTTTTCCACATTCCACTTCTCTTTTTTCCCCTTTTTTGTGTGTGTGCGTGCATGTTGAAGAGTGTGGCTTCAGCTGGTGGGGGGAGGACGGGATACGCGACCAGACGCAAAGACAAGAGAGAAAGGAGGAGGGGAAAAAAGAGAAGGGGAACGAGAGGAGGTCAGCGCCCCCAGTCTCAGATAAAGGCCTCTCCCTCCCTTCTGCTTCAGCTTTTCGAAGCCCCTGCCAGGATCGAGAGGCGTCTCACGTTACAGCTGTCTCTCAGTGTCATCGTTCAGAAGGAGAGGGAGCACAAGAGAGAGCAGGAAAGAGGAGGAGAGAGAGAGACTGGCGTATAGAGTAGTGGGGGATAAGGGGGACAATGCCACAGCACCAGGCAGGCTGGAGTGGGCCAGGCTTTCAGGCTGAACAAGAGAAAAACAGCAACAGCGGCAGCAGGTTCAACTAGATGAGGAAGCCCTTAGTGGTTTTGGCCCTTGCTGCCTCGCTGTTTCTTAATCAGTTGTGCAAACGCAATCAGATTTTTTCCCCCCCAACTACAAGATCTAAGTGTTTCAAAATCACCCAAAAGAGCAAAAAAAGAAAAGAAGATGCGCTTTGACCTTTTTGGGACAATTCATTTTAATGTGTCATGCAAAAAAAACCACTGCATCAAATCATATTATCGCTTTCTATCCGCGCCACCTGAGACAAAAGTCACCATTTCCAGAGAATAAAAAGGGGAAATGCATTTTTAATGCCTTGCTGTGTGCGCAGTGAGAGCAGAGCGGGAGGAAGGAGAAAAAAAACGTGCTGTGCTCAAGAGGGAGGGACTGGCGGTGACTGATGTAGTCAGCTTGCCACTACGTGCTACGGGGCTTCTGTGGATTAGACGTGGTTAACGAGGGTATCCCTTTTTAACCTTAAAATGCTAAAAACGGCAGCTTGTCCCGGGCCTGGTAATGACTAATCCAGTGGCTGTGGCTGTTTCAGCCTGTGCTGCTAACAAGGTGAGGCTGTGCAAGGTGAGCAACGGGTAAACCTCCAGTCAAGAGTGGACACTTTATTTCTCTGCTGAACTTTTCTGTGCGCACGAATAAAAGGTGTTCCCGCTGACTTCGGGATGAAAATAAAAACTTCCAGCGGGATAAGGTGCTTCATATGTGGAATTTTAACACGCTCCTACGCAGAGTGAGCTGCGTTTCGGAGCGCGGTTTACATAAAACATGCTCCTGAGCAAACGCACGTACGCATACATCCCTGCCGTGAAGCTCAAAAACTGCTTTCCTATTTGTTTTGCTCTCTCTCTCTTTCTCCTTGTCATTTCTCGTGGCGTTCCGTAGGAGTAAAATATTTAGCATTCTGGCTTAGCGCGAAGCGGGGCTTTGCCAGCGCAGCTAAAATAAAAAGCCTTTGTGGCAGCAGTGACCAGATTTTAAATGCTGAAGAAGATCAATAAATGGGGGCTGTCGAGGCGCAATCTCATGCATTTGTGTGTATCCGAGTGTGTGTCCTGTCCCTATGCGTAAATGTTCTGACAGCCAGTGAGTGTGAATGCTTGTGTGTGTGTGTGTGTGTGTGTGTGTGTGTGTGTGTGTGTGTGTGCGTGTGCGTGTGTGTGCGTCTATAACACCCACCAAGGCTCACAGCTCCCCCAGCTGCTACAAGCTATTCCATAGTATCATCAAGAACCCCACTGACCCAGGAGGTGCAGCAATGGAAAAGCCAATTCCTATTCCCACATCCCAAAAACCTCTTCCTATTTCTTTTCCACCCCCCACCCCCCTGCCAGTATCCGTTTCCCATCTCAGTGCAGCCGGCATGCGTGAATTCCAGAGGAAAAGTGTAAATACAGGCCTCCCTTGCAACAGATTGAGAATGTCAAAGGCGTGGAGAACATCAAACCAAATAGCAGGGTTTCTAGACCTCGTCGTGATCCTTCATAATCAGTTCCTGCTGAAACAAAGTGATTGGCACCTCGACAACACAGAAAGGCAGCGCCTACGTCATCTTACACTGTGTTCATGCTGTTTCAATTCAGCTTAGTTCAGGTATTGTAAAGAGAGCCTCTGGATGTCTTATTTCCTCAAGGGGCCTAAAGGTGTTGTGATTTACAAATCGTACAAATAACCCGCTCTCTCTTACAAATAACCCTTCGAATTGATGCTCTCTGCTCATGGATAGCAAAAAGCCGTCTCCACTGCGTCTTTATCGCATAAATAAGAAGCGCATCTGTATTTCCACCTCCTCACTAATGTACAAAACAAAACAGAAAAAAACTGCCCTGAAGTGGAGAGGGAAAAAAATCATCAAGACCTTTTGAGACTTCATTAAAAGAAACTAGCCTGGACTTTCCAAACAAGGCATCTCTTTGGAGGGGAAAAATCAACCTTTTCACCTTGCTGGCGGAAAAACAGGCATCCCAACGAGACAGAGCATGCACAAACAACCTTGACTTTCATCAAGGAAATTCTCACATTGAATGATAAATAGAGGCCCAGGGGACGACGAGCAAAGAAGCAGCTTATCGCCTTTCCCTCCCAAATTTGGCTGCGCCGTCTTCTGTCTCCTGAAAGTCAACACGGGGTGACCCAGTTGTACTTTACACCGCTTATTGTTTGGTAATTAATCCGCCATATGTAATCCACACAAAATGCAGCGCAAAAAATTAGAATGAGTGTTGATTAGTTTAGTCCTAATGAGCAGTTGAGATTGTTCACTTGTTTGCACAAAATGAGACATATGCTCCCAATCTCATTACGGTTTCTCAAAAAAACACACGCTTTCTCACTATGCAAACGTGCGGATGACCTCGGTCAAACATAGCAGCGCTATTTGAACACGCACAAAAAAAGAAAAAGAAGTGCCGCCACCGGGCACACACTTTAGACAATTATTTGTGTACCCTGACGATTATTGGGACGTCCAGTGACCGTGCAACGTTACCAAAATAGCAAGGTGACGTGGGGTTAGGTGGATCATCAGAGAGCTAACCAACTTTCCAGCTGAGAGGACATTAACCTGTGAGGCCGTGTAAACACGTACCAATAAGTAAGCCGACCGCTCAGAGCACTACGCGTTCGGCCGAGACAAGACACACAGCGGCAGCGGCGGCAGCAACATCAGTTTGATCTGTAACAATAAGAGACATTATCAATCTAATGCCGAGAAGCTTTTAGGGCTTTCACTAACATACGGCCTCTCTTGAAAAGGCCATTAGCCCTTATAGGATTAACGTCTCGTTCAACTCAAAAAATAAATTTAAAAAAAAAAATCTGTTAAAATCTTCACTTGGTGGTATATTATTTCATTTGTCATTTGTCATTATCGTGTGCCGGGGCGGAACATAGAGAGCGTCCGATACATAAATGCTTAGAGGGAACGCAGGATGCGGAAATAAGATCTTTTTTCTGAATCACTGGGTTAACATGGAGCAGACCACTACTTTCTCACTGGGTTTTGCAGCTCTGTGTCCACAGCACTAATGCGCAGAGATTTGACAAGGCTCCCAGATGATCATTATTATCAATAGATTGTTTGTGGGTCGCATTAATTGCTGTTCAAACATGTGGCTTTGCCAAAACGGTGCCACGAAAGGCATGAAATACTCTGGTCACTGCTGGCAAAAAGCCTCTTATGTCACACGGGCAAAGATTATGTCATATCTAAGCAAAACTGACTTTGTAAAAAATCTGATCAGTGATTATTTTCTTTGCTTATTTTGGCCAGTGTTATGCTTCACTTTTCATGCAATATGAGCTCTTCTGTTTGAGTTCTTCACGTCCTTCTCTGAGAAGTAACTATTCTCAGCTTTTCGACATTCACTCAAAGTGATGTAACATAAATAACAGGTTACATTTGTTTCGGCAAACATTTTCTCGCTGACATTTCTGTTTTGTTTTTTTCTTTCCACATAGCAGACGCGCCTTTGAACGCCATGCCGTTGTCAAGTTGCAGCGAAAATCAAAACTACGCTCTGTTCAATCACATCATCAAATGTTTTTTTTTGCAGGAATGCAATGAGACAGGAAAAAGGCTGCTTCATAAGAGTGAACACAAAGTGACACATTTGTGAGAGTCTCACAATCAATAAACTGATCAATACATCCAAAACACTTAATGAACCTCACTTAATTTTTACACGAACACAAAGCCTAGGTTGGCCCCCATACCCTAAAAAAAATAGCCTCATATTCAATGGTGACGGATTATGGAGAATAGAGCCTTGTTTGCACATGGGATTGTCTTCTCAAAAGCTGTCCAAGTTCTGTCAGATTCAGCATCCCCAGACACAGAGCTCGTGAACCTAATTTCACCTAATCAGCTTAGTCAATAGCAACCGTTTGCTGTGACTTTGGTAGACATGCAAATAGGGCTTAACTATGTCTATCCTTAATTCCTAAATGTTCAAGTCAAGCAGGAGTGCTCCTTTATCTCGTCAAAAACAACAGTTCCAAATTGAGCAAAGGGGGGGTAAAACTCCAGCCGAGAGTTGTTGCGTCTTTTTCCCTTTTTCCCTCCGACTTGGCCTGGCAAGGACACATCTCTGATTTGAGTGTGCTTGAGGTAGCACAGTGTGCTTTCATTTCAAACCAACATGGCAAACAAAATCTGACAGACTTGTTCCCTTTTTTTCTCTCTCTCACCCCACTTTTGCTCTCTCTCTCTCTCAAATTATGGGGGAAAACACGATGCACAAGTATATCAGCACTTGTTGTTTGTATGTTCAGCTGCAGCACTTGCACACACTGACCGACCCCCCTCCCCTACACACACACATTCAAGGAAATCTGTGCAAAATTATGCCAACCGACAATAGACAGTTGTAATGGGGGTTTGAAAAGAGAGACACTGTTCCGTTTCAATTCACTGATACCACTAATGGCTTCTTAGCAGCTCCATGAAATCAAGCAGCTGTCATGTCGATGCATCAGCAGCGAGAGAGGAGGGAGAGCCATCCCCATAAGGACAGAGGCACCGCGCCTTCATGTTTGGCTAAACATCTGCTTCCCTGCACTCTGGCTTTGCGGCAATAAACGAGCAAACAAAAGAGGTGGGAGGTGAAATGATCACATTTTCCATTTCAAAGCATTTGTTTTGGTTTGTTTTTTGCCCCCCGCCCCCCGGTCTTCTTTCTCGGGACTGCTCGGTGGACGCATGAGGAAGTGAGATCCGGTTATGGCTCCCACTGTGCCAAAAGCCATGAGATAAGATAAATGACCTCAAATATAACCATTTGCAAGACGAGTGACAGAAATGAAATAAGGTCACCGTTTTCTAGTCAGTGAATTGTTCTCTCTAACACAAAGCTGCCTTTCTGAACTGTTGCAAAGCAGTGTTACAGCACGGTCAGGGGTGATGCGCGTGTGTGTGGGGGGGGGGGTGCATCAATCAATAAATCATTCATCAATGCAACCTGCTGTAAACAAAAACTGCACTAATTAAGAGGAAGAGGACAGATTGAAAAGCCAGTTTCTAATCATATAATTATTTCAAACTGATCCAAAGCTTACCCAATTAATACAATTTGACAATGATACCCAGTTTTCAAATTTAGCTATTCTTTCCCTTAATAGGATTCCTGGTAATTAATGCCCTCCCTCCCTCCCTTCCTTCCTTCCTTCTTCCTCTCACCTTCATTCATTCATGCTTGCTTGCGGAGATAAACATAAAGCCGAATAAAATCGAAACCGCATTAAAAGACATATACTCCTAAAAGATCTTTAAAAAAAAAAGAAAGAAGCGCTGGCAGTTTTGTTCAATCGTGTCTGTGGCGGTTTTGGGAGGAGGAGGAGGAGGAGGAGGAGGCGGGGGGAGGAGCGCCTCCGCATCCACGCGTGTCTTAAAATCACCCCGATCGACACACAACACCTCGACGTCGCTTTATATTTGCATTTAAAAAGCCCCCATCGTCCGAAAGCGGCTACAACACACCTCGTTTTCAAAACCCCCCTCGCTACTGTCCGTTTAGTCCCCCGAAACTCTAAAACTTTTACTAAAACTTGCGATAAGGGGTGGGAAAAGGCAGATGAATTCCCGTATAAAGTGCGTGGAAAGCGAGAGAAGGTGAAAGGTAGAGACTTGAGGGGGGG